>JABASF010003497.1:0-10124 GCA_019776145.1 Harlomillsia oculata
ATGAAAGTAACTATTGTCTAAGGACACAAGCGACGATAAGAAAACAAAAGGAGACAACGAAATGACACTCGACAGAAGTCAAAGATAACAGCAATAATATATACTCGATATAATTGTTTTTTTTCTTTTCCAGCAGTGAAATGGGCTTTTATTAGTGTTTTTGAGTACTGAGTTTTGCTCGAGCTGAGTCTGCGTATCGTCATGTCTGGATGTTGTCCCTGAAAGAAAATTCTAAATAGTACGCTCATAAGATGGGAGATTGTACAGGCTTAGATTTATCATCAAGCTGCAAAATAAAGACAAAGGATTGTAAGGCTGAAAGAAACTCAGACTAATACGTTTTGTCGTTGAGCAGCATTTGCATAAAATCCCTGAGAGCTGGCAGGAAATGAATTTCTCCGTGGTTCTTGTTCAAGCTTCCCTTTCGACTTACTTTCCCTTGCAACCCACGCACACGTTGTGTCTACGTGTTTCATCTTCTGCCACCAGAAAAGACGGGTAACCTCATTCTCATGTCATTTCTGAAAAATGAACTCGCCTTGTGACCAGCTTAGGGTAACTGTCGTTTCCTTTTTTTCCTCATTTCCCTGGGAATTGCCATCACAAAATATACTCACATCAAATCTTATATAAAAAAATCTAAATCGTTTTCTTCCACCTACACACACTCTCATAATAACATTTACTGTCTGCATGTCATAACATGAGCAATAGATTATTGCGTTGTGAACCGGACCCAGATTCAATGTGATCTTTAGATACAATAGCTTTCAAGACTTAAATTCGTTCTTAGCACAGTTTAATATCGATTGTAAATCATGCCTTTTCCCTTGAGAAATACTACACACAAAAGTGGACTAGGTGCAGACACCATATGTTCCGATGTCTAGGATTCTGGAGAAAGTATGGGAACAACTGTGTTGTCTAATCCTACAAAAATGGAAACTATAGTGTGCAATACAAGTGGCAATGGAATAAACTGGAAGCAGATGTTGAGCGAAATTACAGTTTCACTGTTCACCTTTATCTTCCCCACGTCTCGGAATGTGTCTAAAACACAAGAAGCCCCATGACATTTCCAAGCAAGCACCAAAAAGCCATTTCACATTTCATGCTGAACACACGATGAGAAACATTGCTTTTAATTAACAACAACTACGTTAGACCAGTCTTGTACAAGAACAACAATGCTTTAATTAGTAAACACAGAGAGGAAGAATTTATTGATTACTTTATTTTTAGATTTGGGAATTTCATTTTATACAACTGTTCAGTATTTTTCTACCATTAAAATTACGATGTGGTCATACGATGCAATTTATAGTAGAATTCTCACATGTACTTTTTCCCTTGCCTTTCTTAACATGGCTGCTAAAGAATCCTTAACGTGTTCTAAATCAATCGTNATTGTATGATATACTGACTGACCATACGTTACACAACCAATTGAGTACACCTGGATACTATCTCTCCCAGTCTCTTGCAAGCCTGAAAGCCTTTTATTTTTAGGAAGGTCATCTATAGTGTTGGTTGATTTGATTTGACTGCCCGCGTGTTTCGCGTCTAAATTTGGCTCAACCTGAGAATGAGAAGACTCGAGTCTCAACATAATTTTATTACAGAGGCCTTCGGTTGCATTCCAATATGGGTGAATCCAATTTATTCAAGTCGAGGCTTTTATAACTAGTACATGGTACATGCTACTTAGTTTAGTAAGCTTTGACAGCCTGCAAAATCAAATAAACTCTACAGATCAATTATGAGATTGGATTAATGGGAACCATTTTGAGCAAACGTGATTCAACAACGGTACACAATACTACACAACATCTGCAAAATAGGTAAAACGTAAACCCTTGAATGCTAAAATCACGATAAGTCACCTAGACAGACGTTCCGAAACGCAATTTATAAGCTACTGTATTACGATCAAGTTGTACAAATTTGACAAGAAAAGGCATTGGCTTTTAAGATTTTCAGAGTTTATAGTTCCATTGCTGATAGTATATTTTGGTACTTTTCCAGTTCTACTGTGTTTTACTATCACTACTCAATCACAGTATCAAATGGCATAGTCATTCTTTTAAAAAACAAGCGAGCCGATTAACGGAGCTGACGTTGTCAAGTTTAATGAGACTTAGCCCACTTTGTGCTTTTGCGGCTGCTGTGGTTGAAAAAGCGCTATCAGTCATATTTTCCTATACCCATTAACGGAGCTGACGTTGTCAAGTTTAATGAGACTTAGCCCACTTTGTGCTTTTGCGGCTGCTGTGGTTGAAAAAGCGCTATCAGTCATATTTTCCTATCACAAGAGAGTTAAAGAGTTCATCCTTTTCGGTGTCACTGAGAGTATGATGGGATGATGGGACTTAATGCATTGAGAATAAGAAGTTTTTGGATATTGGTTCGCGTGTGCAAAGAATACATGGTGAAAGAACCAATGGAGTTGACTCATCAAACTTTCACATATTAGACTGCTTTGCATGCGTTATTAGTTGGAGGGGAGTTTGGTTGCGACAAAAGAAAACTATGCTTGCTTCAAGTATGATAGTTTGATAGTATAGCAGTTGTGTTACGTTGTGCTTTTGTGGCCGACTGACCTTCTGGGCACAAGTGTAAACCACAATTCTGATACATATTTCACTCTCCAGTCATCGTCACCGACGATATTCAAATAAACAAGAAGAAGACCTTGGTTTCGTGGCCAACTTTCCCCTTTTTTCTTTCTTTTTCTCACTTGTGTCATTTCATTTTATCCTAAAGCGATGCAGATAAACGAGGACGTGACACGACAACCGACATTCTACAAAAATTTGGCTCAAGTAGCTCTCTCCAACTTCCTTTAACTATAGTTTCTGAAGCGCCTCCAGGGATTACTTCGGCCACAACTTTTTTTCATGAAATTCCAATGTTAGCCCGTGTTCAACCCACACATATAACATAAATATAGCATTTTTGGCATTTTTCGTCGTTTTCATTCAACGAAAAAAAATCGCGTATACGCCGTTGATGAAATGCAATTATAAAACAAGTAGCCAGATTCCGTAACGAATGCTAATAAAAAGAAATTCTTTTAAGCCCTTTTATTTCTTCATGTCTTCAAAAATCGTTTTTCTGCCGATTCGTTTCGCATAATTCTTAATCACTCAAATACTTGGTTTATGTAACCGTCAACTACCATTTTTTCTGATTTTCGAATTATTGCAAAAGAAATTCGTGAGTGCGTGGAATAAATCGGTAGGAATATGCAACGTAAGTAACCTAACCTAACCGTATTGTTATTCGTAATTATGATATATGAGGCGTATCTTTATGCAAGCGTGTTACACAATTCAAATAGCAGTTTTGCAATGCAGTTTGTTCTAGGAAAAGCCGGTAGTTGCCGGTTTCCATTATGCATTATAGAGAGTGTAATGTAATCCGCTTTTTTGCACTAAAAGTATGTACAGACGTAAAGTGCTTTCTATTAGGTTGATTAGGGCAATAGAATATTTTATAGTGTCCTTATGCTACACTTGGTTTTTGAAGTACTCTAGAAGGAGGTGCCACCCTAAGAACATACAGTATTTATTTGGTTCTCTTTCTCTTTGAAGAAGCATAAGAGCGGGTGTGGCGTGAACGGAAACGGGCACAGTCCATTGAGCTGTGAGGTCGAGTGTCTATGTACGAAAAAGCCTATTCATTCTCCAAAAAGCAACTTGCAGACTTTAGCGTCGCACTTGTCTGTCACAACTGATGCGTAGCGTACTCGTAGAGTAGTACAAGGGAAAGTCAGTAAAGAGAAAGCACTGAAGACCACTACAGCAAGAAACGGTTCACTTGTACATCTATCAGACATGATTTCCTCTAGGAGGAAATTCCACGAATCATCCGTTACGATACGAAGTTAAACCGTACAACTACAAAGCACCTTAGTAAAAAGCCCTAGTTTCTGTGAACAAACGTGCTGGATTCCAAGTCTGTCTCATAAAGGACATTATTAGAAATTACTTGCCTATGACACGGACGATATTCTCTACATCATATGACTACTGACTACATAAAACACAATATAAATAAGGTAAAAGAACATGTATACTACGGGATGTGTATGGCTTTGGCTGGCGTGCATTTTATTACCTTTCACTTCACCCGAGAGTCTTTTGAACCCCAGCATGGCTTTTGTTCATTGTGGTACGATGCTCTATGGCACTTTCCGTTTATAATGCCAAAGGGGAAAGAAATGGGGCAAGAGGAAACATAAGCACAAAATGAAATCGAGCCGACATTGGTATATTATACAGACGCGTCGTCTTTGATTATGAGTTGGTGTGAGCGAGGAGCAATGGAATTATAAAGTATCGATGGCAAAATGCGATTTTGATCGAAGATCAAAATCATCTGGGTCACTAGCACAGATACTTTCCTTGTATAATGGAGTGTTGTAGCTTTGTAGCTTATCTTATACGACGACGAGAATGACGATATACCTTTCAAAACTTTTGTATTAATAATTCCTATGAGACGTCTAAAAAGTGTTATTAGTGTCATGCAACAGGATATGCCCAAAGGGGTGCCATTAGTCTACAAGTGACCTTTTCCCTTTTCTTGTGGTGAAAATGACTAATAGGATCTTTTGAAGTGTGAAGATGACGTAATGAATGATAGTAGCATTTTTCGATATGAAAAATAGACAGGACTTACGGAGACCATCAGGTGGTCCGTGGAGGAAACTCGAGTCACTCGGTTCTTGTAAAGTACTCGTTTGAACATCTTCTCGATGGCTTGATTGTATTTCATGAAGGTGACATAGGCTACGTAGATAGAAAACAGGATGAGTGCTTCCCACCACCATATTGTACTGTCCCGGAAGCAAAAGATGAGGGAAATGAGGGCAATGGAGTAGAAAGTGCAGTCTCGAAACAGAGGCCACCATGTTAAATGTAGCACTGTTTTCGAGAATAGGGCGCACATCCCAATCACGAACAGGATGTTGAATACAGCAGAACCTACAAAATTGATCCCATATTATTTCATTAGTTCTAGCATGTATCGTGCAAATACTCCCAATTTCGATTCAATGCGATGGTTCATTAACACATTTAACCTTTTGCATTAATGTAGACGCAACGAATCCTTGCGACACATAGGAGAGGTATACGAGAAAACGAAACACAGATACAGCAGGCAAAACTTTCAAAATCGTCGGCGAAAGTTAATGTATTAATGTATTAATAAAATGTGATCAATAATGAGAAACTATACAATGATTTCCAGAATGCACATAGGTTGCATCAGATATTACCTAGTTTATTTCTGCACGACGGAGTTTATACAGTTGGAAATTGGAACTTCCTACATAATCAGAAGACATGTTGAAAGCTTCGAATTTTGGTGAAAATTAGAGTTTCCGTCAAGAAATTAAGCTGAACCTGAAGGCATCCAAGCGAAACCTTTTCACATTTCAGACTCTAAACAGCTTTTCAAGAAGAACGAACGATCTGCAATGTGGGTCATTTTAAATATCTGCAAGAAATTCCCTGGAGTGTTCATTATGAATTGGAACTTGAGACCTAGAAACTTGGCAGGGAAGCACAAAATCAAAGCTGATTTCCCTTTTCTGAGTACCTACAATGCGATTTTCGCTTGAGGAAATAAGAACAAGGAAGAAAAAGTCCATGCAAGTTTTCACAAGTATATTAGAGGCAGACGATAATGGATGGATGAACTTGAGAGAATCCCTTGCTGAGAGAAACCTAACGCACAACTTGAGAGACAAAGTCGATTGGTGTCCCGCCTCACAAACGCCATCAAGAGAAAAGTTGCTCAGTGCAATTACTCAAGTTGTCTAATTACTTCATCCAGAAGCACCCCTGAAAGCATCAAGCATCTTAATGATCTTTTAACCCTTTACCCCTAAACGACTATTCTTAAACAAACACAAACACCATATAAAAGTTGCATGTCCCAATTTCTCATGAGGTTTTGTTCTATACGTTTACGTTTAGTTTGTGCGAACTACACTCTTCCTTTGGGCAAGGACAAAGCATCCCCGCCGTGTTCGCAATCGTCTACATTTCTCTTGCTTTGGCTCCGACTCAAATTGTCAGCCGAATAAAGTTGAGGTGGTGGCCCATTAGAATACGAGCGATAGACTTAACGACGTTTGATATGCTCTAATACCCTCAGTCTCGATGTCGTCGTTCATTCTGTTCTTTTGCATGGTACTTTTCCTGTCATGACTTCTCATGGAAAACGCTACGTCGTCGTCGGCTGATGATCAATGAGACGAGAAATGGCCAGCCACCACCGCCTTGTCACAAGTTCCAAATTCGACAGCAGTAATAGCGGAATTGCCGTACTATACTATACTACAGCGGAACGTAAAGTACCGTTAGCAGGAAAAGAAACATTTTGCCGTCTAAGGTCTAGCGTACGTAACGTAACCCATAACATCCATTGCGTCCAACGATTACACAATGGGTTTGCAAATCGCCGTCGCCAACTCTTATGCTAGTCGAGCCCTACAAATGTCCTTTGGAGCAACGAGGGAATTCCTGATCCGATTTCGATTTATTATATCAGCTCGCTGGTTCAACTCGTCTACATTAGTTACTTATCAAGAAGCACGACCAATAGCTAGCTTAAGAAACGATAGTGCCTTCGTTTTGTGACCCCAACAAATCAATCAAAATTGATGAATGACCCTTCAGTCCTTTCCTACACATTTACAGTGTTTCATTTCCTTCTTGTTTTTATACCATTTCAAGACAGGACATTTTGTGCCAAAGCAGAGGACAGCGTCGTTTAATCTAACTTCACAGTAGTCCATGCAGCTTATATTTTCGGCGTAATTTACAATACCCAAATCTGTCAAATCAGTAAATTGTACGAAATCAAACCATCCACTACAAATGCAAGTAACATCGATTCGATTTACGATACAACAATATATTTATGCAGTCTCTTCATAACAACATTTTTTCCAATTTATATTTATACTATCTAAGCCATACTGTTCATTTATTTACTTTTTTTTAAACAGAAAACGACATTTCTACAACAAAAGGATTTTTTAAAGAAAGGATTTGTGTTGCGTCGTTGTACTATGCTATTGAAAAATAGACAGCTCACTCACCAACAATGGTTCCGATACCAACATCATCCTTCGATATGAAGACTCCTATGACACTCGTGAATAATTCAGGTGCTGAGCCTCCCGCCGCCATGAAAGTGGCTCCAGCCACATCGTCCTGTGTGCATGTGAAAAATCCATCATTGTATTACATTCAAGAACGTCTTTCTGAGTACAATATCATAACTTCATAACATCACATAACAGAAGCATTTCATTTGGCCATACGCTACTTTCAGATATCCTGTGCCCAATTTTTTTTTCTTGTAACATTACTATTCTAGCCTTCTAGCAGTCATTGCATTTCTTATACCGTCAATGTTGCGTAACAGCGTAACTGAGTTGAGACTTGATATCTATGCAAAATATGCATTTCACTACTTTATTAACTATTCGTCCATCTTCAGCACCTTAATCATCGTTTCACAATAGTATGGAAAGGACCTCGCTTATCTAAATGTAACAAAACACGCCACCATAGCGCTTACAGCTTACTTATAGTTAGAATATTATGCTACACATACACACTAACTGTAAAGTAACACAACAACCTTGAGAACGTTTGAAGGTGTATGTTATAGTAATGTAATGTGTATTCGTACTTTCTCGCACAAGGCTTTTATTTCCTTCATATTTTTTATTCTTTGTGTGTAAGTCTTTAGAATGACTCTTTTAAGTTTTTATGACACCTATACATGAAGACAAGGTAGTTAAATAGTAAAACCGGATGATAGGAGGATAGTTAAAGTGCGCCCCACCCACCCCAACCTCCACTTTATTATTGTCATTCATTATTGCTTTGCTTTTAAAGTGTCTACCTATTCATGAAAAAGCTGGGTTTTCTCTCAAAAAATACTATGGTACGATCATAAAAATTGTCACATTTTGTAAATTATTGGTTCATATTTTTGCAACATTTTGCAAAACGAAAGTCTGACCATTTCCTTGTCATTACAGAGTGTGACAACAATATCCTATTGCTCTGTTGGGTTAAAAGTGCCAAAGTAACAGCTTTAGAGGTTACAAAAAAATCCATTTCATATGGGTCACCTTCCTACAACAAATGCTGATGGAGACAGAAAGGAAAAAAAACTCATTCATTTCCTTCCTTCCTGTAGTATGATCGATGACTGCTTATACCACCGCGTGTACGTCATGTCATGACATGAGTGCAGAAAACCATCAATTGATACAAAGAAACAGTGCGACAATGACAATGCAATGGCAAGAATTTGTGCATTCATTGGATTTTCCTACTATGAATTGCGGTTGAACAACTTAGTTTTCATATCAATAAATATCGTCAATATACCCCACAAACAGAAGTTATGGTAGACATTGTAAGTTTTGATATACTGTAATTATCCGAGTAACAGACTTAACTACTCATTGACAACCTTTACTTTATTTTCGTCTGGGTGCTTATATAAGTCCATACCTCGTGTAACGATTGATTAAGGTGGAGACGATTTGATGTTTTTTGACAGGCTGGAATTTAGTCAAAGTTTTAATTATACCTTTATAGACTTTATACCTTCAACCATACAAAGTTGATTGGTCACTGCCATAGCCATATGTAATTGGAATTTGAAAATTATTTTTTAATTTGCTTGAATTAATTACTGCAGTTTTAAAGCTTGCAAAATTGGACATCTGCGCTTGCATTCAAAAATCTTGATTGAATTTCATTTGCGTGTTTTGATAAAAATGATGTGTGGGTAAAATGAAACGTACCTGAATGCCAAGAATTTCAATAATGACATCGAGGGAAGGGACAAAGAATTCGTCGCAAACAATGGCCAAAGCAACGAACATGTACATGACGCCCATAATGTACAATGCAACGGCTCCTTGTCGACGTTGTTCCAAGGTGAATAAATCCGGTGGAAAAAGTTGTCCTTCTTTCCCAGTGGCGTTTGCACCATGGGACGGTGTGACTTCCGCTGCATCCAAGGAACTTTGCTGCTGTCTTGCATATGGGATAGGATCACCAAATTGTGGTGCGGGTTGCAGGACCAGTCGAGAAGCAAATCCACCGCTACTCCGGGTGAACGATTCACCCCGACTTTCATCACTAAACAGGAAGAGTAAAACAGGAAACAATCCGAAGAGAAGCAAATTCCGCCATTTAGTCCGAGCCACTTTGCGTGTCCGTCGAAACTCACTCACATAATAACGAGGACGAGAAACGGATTTCTTCTCATTGTTGCCGGATGTTGACGATTCCTCCATTGTCACTCGATTCGTCGATTCCTTATGCTTTAATGTAATATTTTCCGTGTAATTTATATAATTCTGCAGACGACGCAACGACGAGGATGACAAACAGCTTTATACTTTCACTGTTACAATAAAATCACAGGTAATCAACAATCATGGGAAATAATGTAACCTACAACGAACTGCATTTGCGACCTGCACACTAATAACAAACTGTAAGATTTCAAGTAAGATTTCTGGTACGAGATGTAGGAGTTTCATTACGAGAGGCGCAAAGGTTGTTGTGAAAGTATCTCTTGTCTACACAATTCATTTTATTTGATGGCTCGTGTCTACCTGAGGACTCAAGCTTAAGCTTATGCTAAATCAAGCAGAACTGTAGAGAATAAAGCGTATACAAGAGTAAATACAATAATCTGTTACGATTAAGTTAGAATTGGATTGAGCGAGAGCGACCGACCGGTGTGACTCGCTCAGCTCAGCAGACGACCAGCGACTGTTTGGCCACAACCAAAGCCTGTTTCTATGGTTCTCGTGCGTGTGTGGTTGTGCCCGCATACCAATCCGGGTAAAAACGGCATCAAAGAAAGGAGAAAAGACGAAACCGTCAACTGCACTTGAGCCGACTCCGTCCACGATTTGTTCAAGGCTTTCTCTCTTTCTCCACTGCTTTCCCCCTTAATCCCTCGTTCACTCTGTAAACTCCGTACTCTCTCCAAACGCAGTAGTGAATCCAGTTAAACCTGTCCCTTTTATAACGTTTACTCCAAATTGTTCTTTTATCCTTTTT
>JABASF010003498.1:0-10118 GCA_019776145.1 Harlomillsia oculata
GAGGATGGGGGTAGTATATTGAGAGGATGAGAGGATGGGGGTAGTATATTGAGAGGATGAGAGGCCAGCTTAACGGACCGATTGCTCATCCTCTTGCATTTGTTTCAGCCTTTAGTTTTGCCTTCTCTGCTCGTCTGCTCCCGAGAGCACAACACTGTGTTGTTTAATTCTACAATTAATTAATTAGCTGTGCGAAAAAAGAACAAGACAAGTTGAATATACATAGTCTGCAGTTGTGAGTCAGTGACAAGCAAAGTGTCCAAGCTTGACACATGTCAAGTGTCAAGGTAGGATTTTTTTTTCATTTTTAATCGGTTGCACTTTAAGTACAATGTACAACCGATAACTATATAACTAAGGTTAACTAAGATTGAATGGCTGTACATTTATTGTATTTCCGTTTCTTATTAGATGGACGACAGTTGCGAGAAAGAAGCAATGGATCATTTGTATCCTCACGTATTTTTGCCGATTAGGTTGCCGGAACAGAATTTTGTGGAATGTCAAGGGAGGTCAGTTGATGCAGAGCTACTGACATTGATGACGAATGTCATCCTCAATTTTCCGGATTCAGAGAGCCTTCTACCCAAGACTCGAAAGACTTTTTTGACATGGAACAGGTTGCAAGGTCATGAACAAGCTGGAGGTCAGATGGACCCGAATATCATCCGGGAAGGGATTCATCAGCTGACTGCAGGCGATACATTTGCCTTATATGTTCGAAGTCAAAATGCGGGTTTTATGGTCACAGAAGTTACCGGGGATGAAGATGGAAAAGTTGTAATCGCGTCGGCGTGGGTGGCGAGTCAAAGAAGCGAGGTGGTCACATCCTCCGAATCGGTGAGTCTTGCCGGAGTTTTTCCGTCAATTTCGGTGTGTGTTCCAAACTCAAGTTTCCTCAAGTCAACGTCATTCTCGAGGCAGCTGAGTGATCTCGATATATTCAAATTATCCGAGTCGATTGCCACCATTCGGAAGAAGGGACATGAAGTGAATGATTCACGGGAAGTGACCGACCCTTTGTACATCTGTCAATGGGTCATTGGGATTCTCAGTGACGAACATAGCTGTAACGCCACGGAGGAACAGTTGCCCCGAATAGTCAAGAAAATCCGGGACCGGGTAGTTTTCACAGACAAGTACGGAGTCTTTCAGAGATCTGGGATGTGGTTATGTGCCAAGGTCGTAGCGCAGGTGTCCCTGATTCGAGAACTAGGAAGAAACCTTGGGACCTTTGTGTACAAAATGATCATGCTTCGAGTTCATTTGTCCTTCCTCCACACTGTTCCTGATGACCTCCCGTCCAAAGCGGCTCTCCTTGCTGAATTCATGGCAAAAACGGCCCGGAGATACTACAAACTGGACAATTTGTACAATCAGTATCAATTGAATACCGACCTAAACAAAACGGATACCCGGATGTTCAATCAGGTCTCAGTGGACGCAGTGACCTGCATGAAAAACATGCACAAACAGTTAATGGACTTCTGGAAAGAACGAGTTGAAGAGCACCAACGAAAATCTCATTTACCCCCGTTGAGACTCCAGGGCCCTGACTTCAGAGTGAACTACTTTCCAAGCCGAAACGGGTTACAGGAATATTTGGACCGAAAAGAAAGTACGTTTGCCCCACGGCCGGTTCCGATTCCACGAAAACCACCTCGTCATCGGGACAAGAGTCGTCCCTTTCCAGAGACGCACATGGAGTCGCCCCTGGTATCTTCTCAGAATGACCTCGTCGTCGCCTTATGGGACTTTGAAGAGAATGTAATCATGTGGCCAAATTTCCTGACAATCAATCACTTTCTGTACGTCTCCAACAGTTTCAGAAAGTACGTGGTCCAAGGCAAGGCAGTATATTCTTCTGACCCTGTCGGATACTCTCGGTTCATTCTCACGTGCTTAAAAATGCTCGCAATCATGGACGACTTGTGCGTCAAGGAATTCCCATTACTTAGAGAACACCGACCCGGAATTGACCTTGGGATCATCGCAGCTGATCTACTACTTCCCCGAGACCAGGATATGCAGACTTTGAGCTCGTTGGAGGACTATTTCCGGTCCAGAACAACAAAAGCGTTGTATCCCTCAATGATTGAGGAAGACAGAATCACAAGACATTCCTTCACTGCCAGATACGCCGGGGCGAATCATGCAATGTCATCTGTAAGTAGCTTTTGATTTTTAAGGAATATTTAGTATATGTAAGAATATTTTTTATTTATGTTAGTCTGTTTTGAATGTGTTTGCAGACGAAATACGAAATTTTGGAGATTTCTGAACGTCAGCGTCAGGAAAAGGTACGGGAAGTGCGAGAAAAGAGAGAGGAATGCGAAAACCTTCGTGCACGAATTAGGAGGAAGAAATGCAAATATTATTATGACTACGAGTATCGTCGGAGACACTCGGGCACGTGCAAAAGGTGCGAACTGGAAGAGCAAGAAAAGTCAATGAGGGTACTTATTCATGAGGAACCGTTACCTGACGAAGATCATGAACAGAATGCGGTTGTATTTGAGTTGATGATTCCCAAAGAACTTGGAGTTCTTCGGGATCTCCTCGTCCTCTTCTGGTCACAGGTCATTGGTGCAAGTGACTTGACATCGTCAGGTCAAAATTTCGTGTACGAGTGGACGGAGTACCCAGCTTTAATAGAACATTTGAGGAGACCTTATCTTCCGGATGTTAGACTTAAGAGTACCACCAAGCCATTTATCTTCACTCATTTCAAAAGTCTGCATCCATCGGAACCAGATTCAAAGTTTTTAAGGCGTAACGGAATGAATATTTGGTTTAGCGGGTGCCAGATATGCACGTATTTACCCGATATGAGAACCGCAAGATGTAAAATGCTATGTAGTCTGAAAGTGGAAAGTGGTAGCCCATATGCGGGTCTTCAGTGGGCGATGGAGGCGGGTAGTTTTTCTCCAAACCAAGCATTAGCGAGACAGTACGAATGTCACAGAGACCTGGGCTTGACGGAGTTTCAGGAGTTTGTCGGGCTGCGTACGAGTTGGAGACTCCAGCTTCGAAACATTTTCCGAGCTTTGACACAGATGACCTTGTCTTTGAAAGCTGAATCCGTCGTGCATCTCCTGTGCCAAAGCTTTTGGCAAGCCGGAGAGCCTGCTGACGGAATTTATCGGGAAGCCTTTGAAGATTTTCGAAACCAAGACTTCGTCACTGAATTTTTGAAACTGCTTCGAAATCTACTAGAAAAACATGCGGGTAACTGGGAAGATCATTCCGTCCTCCTCATCATCGTGACCTTCGGGACGCGGGTAACCCGGCTTTCACAAGATTCGTCTAACCTTCAACAAGCCATGGAACTTCTATCGCGCTGTCGAGAAGTCGCCAAAGATTGGTCCGAGAGAGTAGAGAAAATCCTTGAACAACTGACGGTGAACGCTCCGATATCCGAGACGAACAGCTTACGAATCAAAGTCGTTGAAATTAATGTATGTGCCGCTTTAACTTTTGCGGTCCACGAAGGTCGAATCCGTGACTTGGTCATTACCCCAGTGAGCAACCTAACCGATTGGTTCCAGGCTATAACCAATATTTATGATAATCAACCCCGCAGCGGATCATCACCCACTTTACTCTTCTGGCTTCGGCGTGTCCTAGAAACAGCCATTGTCCTGGAGCCTCACATTGCTGCCGTTTTGTCTAGTAGTTGTTCTTGTTTGAACGAATTCGTGACCAACCACTACCGAAGTGCTTTGAGCCTCACCAACTTCCATCTTGAGGTACAGTGGAAGCCTTACGGTGAAGCGCCGCAAGTGTACTTCGTGACCCTAAAGACTCCGGATGGGCACGACACTGTTCTTCAGATGGATATTAGGGCTGGCGTATTCCTTGTCGACGGAGCTCCAGTGACCCGCCTGTCGGAACAGATTGAGCGTCATGCAGAGTACCAGCGTGTATTCCCAACCAAGTCTTTTGAAGTACAACCCTGTCCCGGTCAACCTGGGAGGATGGTCACCAAGAATGAGTTCCAAGGGTCAACCTATACGTTTTACATGGACGGCGGGAATGAACTCGTTGTCCAGGAACACCGGAACAACAAAGAAACCTGGCAACTCATTCCCCACCATTACATGAAGAGAAACGTGGCACATTTGGTTGTCGAGGACTATTCCCATTGGTTCTGCACCGAAAAGAAGATCATCGAGTTTTTCTGGCGTGACAAGAATAATCCCGTTAAGCTCACGTGCAATAACGAGCCGAATTACCGGTACGGGTTCTTTTTGTGTCCTCGTGTGAATGTCACTTTTAATATTAATAATAATTCCGAGTATTATAAATTATGCAGGTGGGATCTTCGGACTGGAACTTTGACAGAACTGGCTTCAAAACATCTGCTAATTGATGTTAACTGTCCAGCGTATCTTCAAATCACACATGTCTTGCAACGACTGGAACACCCAAAGTACATGATGATGTTTTCTTCCCCGAAACAGTACTTCATTAACGCCCCCCGAATTGGGTTGACCTTCTTCGTATCCAACGTGGAGATGGAACCAAAACGGGACGGAATTTACAAGATACGAAAAGACGGGATGGATCAGAAAGAAAGCCCGGGAATTGTTTTATTATCCAATGAGTACCACGGAATGAAAGTAGCTGGGAGCCAAAACCTGAACACGTTGATTGGATTGACTCATGGACTGTTGTTGGAAGACGCCGATGTCAATTGTTCGGCAAAGAAGAACAACGTCCTTCTCATGCCACATGGATTTGTCAAGCGGTCTTCTAATCAGACTTCGGTGGAACTAGTTCATTCCGAGTGGAAAGACCCGTCTTTCTTCATCTACGAGGTGGACCCGCTCCTCCGCCAAATTAAAGCCGGAGAAAGTTACGCTGGATGGCTCTACTTGGCGCTTCTCCATGCCATGACATCTTCCCCTTTCCCCGACCCATTCACCCTTGTCACTGGGACGGAACGGGCGTTTCAAATCCTCCAAAGTGGACATTGTTGGAATGGGCGCCCCCTGGAATACGGGCAAGACTGGGCAGCTTTAGTTACCTTACAGGATATCGCTAAACTGAGCCCACAGAGGAGATTCTACCCGGAAAAACTGCAAGTGATGGAATGGGTTGAATGGCCTCAGTTTTTGGACCCGCAGGCATCACATGATGGGTTTTGTCTCATTACCCGAAAGTTGCTGACTGATTCCCGCCGTTTAGATTTCATTCATTCTCCGGGAACCAGCAAATCAAGAAATTCCGAGGAAACGAATGTACAACTGACCACAAAAGCCTACTGGTCAAGATACCCGCATACCACCGAGCTAGGGAGAATCAACGCTCTCTTCCATCCGGAATTCAAGAAGGGCCCCAGCCCGGAATCAAATAACTGCTACCGTACAGGTTTTTCTGACAATGTTTCGCAATGCGTCCTTGAAGTCGCTCAGCTTGTGCGTAGGTGGGAATTCAAAGTACCCGGCAATAAGCTCCGACAGAATATGCTGGTCAGTTTCCTCTTCCATGGGGACATGAAAGGCGTGTCCAAGCAAGGATTTGAGTTCCAAGAAGGTCTTGCCAAATGGTCTAATCAGACCTTTCGAGACTCTTGGCTCGACCTCTACAATTTGGCCCGTGTTGTGACTCGCAGGAATATTCGGGAAGAATGGCTCTTTATTCTCGGTTTCTTCACCTTCCACACCCAAACCAAGAACCCCGCGTCCCTCCAGGATATCCACGTTTTTCAAACTGTAGCTGCAAACGTACAAGTGTTTGAGCACATAGATCCACCAGATTATTCACAGTATTACAACCTGGAGGAACGTTCTCTGGACCTCCATGTCGTTCGGGCCATTATTGATACAAACAATGCTAAGTCACTCGAGTCGTTTCTGGAGAAGAACATTAGTGAGAAATGGTGCACCGAGGATATGGACGACTATGTTCGTCGAATGACTTCGGTTAGGGATTACGCCATTGAAGAGCAAGCATCTCGCATTTTCAAGAAACTGCAAATGGCTTGGCCACTTGAGAATGCCACACACTTGTTCCCCGATGGGAGACAATTCCCGGAATTAAATTTGACCGCCATTCTTCATGAACTAAACAAAAAATTAAAGGACTGGTACCGGAACTTCCGATTGCATGAGTTTGTCACCAAGGTGGAACAAGGAGTCTTAACTCTCGAAGGGTGTCAATCACAGGTTTACAAAAATACGAGCGCTGACCTTCAAAAGGAACGTCAGAGCGGACCATTGATGGAACTGTGTCGAAAGGAACCTACCGGAATTGACTTTGTCAACATCATTGACAAACGAGCAAACTTTTCCATTCCTAATGAGTTTGAAATGCGGAGCATCAAAATCTTTTGTTTCGGTCGGGAAAGTCTGGTAACAAAGGTTAAAGGTGACAAGGACATCCCTGCAGGTCAGAAACTAAGAATGGACGAATCGTTGGTCACGGGATCAGTAACCACGTCTCTTAAATCAGGTATCAAAACTGATTTTCCGCTTCAGACGCAGACCAACTGTCCGATTTTACAGGAATTTATGAGCGGATTGGAACAAAGCTGGGTTTGCATGACTCAACAGCCGAATTTGACGACAGAAAAGTTTGACAGCGACGCGTTTGTGAGCGAGGTAGAAGAGAACTTGCAGAAACGAAGGGCCAGCCGACTCGAGCTTTGGGAGACAATTGTGGTACGCAATGTATTTAATTTTCTTAGAATTCCGTGAATATTTACAGTGGTTAAAAATTGTATGTTATTGAAATATAAAGGAAACAATAAGACCGACGACAGGAGATGTCATCACAGAAATTCTGAATTTCGGGTTCATTTTCCCTCGAATTTGTCCGTTGAGTTTGCTTCCCAGAATTTGCCAACCAGAAGGCCCGGAGAGTCTGAACCTGGGGTACTTGCGCGTTTTGCTGGGTGCTTTTGGCGTTTTACTGACGGAAGAGCAACGGGCGACCCGAATCTGCAAATTGAGTCAAGCCTGCAAGTCTTCTGTCATGGTGGAACTTCAGAGGGAGGTGGACAATCCTGGGCATGTGAACTGGATTCCCAAGAACAAACCGGAGTGGCTCCTGTTCGAAATCGAGATGGATTTGATGGTTCGTCCGGTCCAGGCTCAAGTTGCAGAGCGAATGGAACACCCGGGTAATAGCGAGAAGGAGGACGGTATGAACGCTCTCATGCAGCTCAATATGGGGGAAGGGAAAACCGCCGTGATTGTTCCGCTTTTAGTCCTGTCATTGGCGAATGGAAAACAGTTGTGTCGTGTTACGGTACTCAAATCTCTTCTTGATGTGAACCGGAGGGCACTCATTCACCGAATCGGAGGGTTGATGCTGAACCGTCGGGTTTATTCCTTTCCATGTCGCCGGGACTATTCGTTGGATGCAGCGAGTTGTTCACGTATACAGAGTGTCTACGAAGAATGTCTTCAAAGAAGAGGCTGCGTACTGACGTTGCCGGAGTACAGGCTCTCTTTTGAGTTGAAAGCCTACGAATTTTGTCGGGCTCGGCGGTTTTCCGATGGCCGGGCATTATTCGGAATTCAGAACTGGCTCGCGGGACACGCGCGGGACGTCTTGGATGAAAGTGACGAGATTCTTCAGGTCAAATATCAGCTAATTTACACACTTGGTCAGCAGTGCCCCGTCGGCGGCGGGTCTTTACGCTGGATCGTGCTCCAGAAACTTCTCGCCTTGGTGGGAGCGAATATAGACCGATTCGAAGCTGCTTTGGGACCGGATCAAGTTGAATACAAGAAGAGAAAGAAGACCCAGAAATTCTCCTACTTTCGTATCCTGGATCCCACTGTGTTTTCCAAATTCACCAAATTGGTAGCAGACGAAATTCTTAGCGGGAGGTCGTCATCGACTCTGCAGTTGGCGGAAGCCCCACCGGATGTGATTCCGTCGGTCCAGCGCTTTCTCACCGACGAGCATATCCCAAAACCCGTTTTCGACAAGGTGTTTGCATGTTATAAGGAAACAAGTCAACGAGACAGGTTGCTCATTTTGAGAGGATTCTTAGCCTGTGGTGTCCTCACGTCGTGTCTCAACAAACGCTGGCGGGTTAATTTCGGTGTCAATCCGAAGGGTCATCGAAGAATTGCTGTCCCGTTTCGAGCAAAGGATGTGGCGTCAGAGAGAACCGAATTCGGACATCCGGATGTTGCAATCTTACTCACTCAGCTGAGTTACTACTACTCAGGTTTGTCGGATGCACAGCTTATGGACTGTTTTGCGCGAATCCTTCGCCAACCGAATCCCACGATGGAGTACGCTCGCTGGATTGCTCTGGTTCCTACAAACTCCCCGGGTTACGCAACGATCGAGTCCTTGACTGGGGTCAACCTGAAGGATTACGACCAGCGGACAAAAGTTTTGTTCCCAGCTTTGAGGAAAAATATGGCCGTTGTGGATTTCTGGCTGAGTCATGCGGTGTTTCCAATGGAGTCAAAGCAGTTTTCTTGGAAAATCGGATGTAGTCCGTGGGACCTTTGTGGAACCGGCTCGTTACTAACTACCGGATTCTCGGGAACGAACGACACGACGATTCTCCTACCGACTACGATCCAGCAACGGGATTTACCCGAATTGCAAGGGACAAACGGGCTTGTGCTTCGGAACTTGCTTCTCCCTGAAAACAACATATATCGTCATCTCCCTTGTTTATGTACGGGAAAGCAGCTGTTGGAATCTTTGTGTCAGGACGGGATTTGTGTTTTGTTGGATGTAGGAGCCTTGATGACGGAGCTAACAAACCAACAAGTGGCTCAGACATGGCTGTCCCTTTACGACGACTACGGCGAAAACAAGCTCGCGGCGGTGTATTTTGATGACAACAACAGGCTGGTCGTTTATGATAAAGCTTTGAAGCAGTCACTCCCGCTGGAAGTCTCGACGTACCGGACTCGGCTGGACAATTGTCTTATCTACCTAGACGATGCACATACTCGAGGCACTGACCTCAAAATCCCGTACGGGACCTTAGCTTGTGTCACTTTAGGCAAAGGGGTTACGAAGGACAAGCTTGTTCAGGGTTGCATGCGAATGCGTAAGTTGGGGCAAGGTCACCGAGTCTGTTTCTGGGCCACTCAGGAAGTGCACAGTGCCATCGTGGCCATTACGGGGAACAAGTTCCCTGAAACTAGAGATGTGCTCAACTGGAGTATCCAAAATACTCTGAAGGCTATTACGGACGGGTTCATTCATTGGATTACTTCTGGAGTCTATCAGGCACAAAAGCAATCAGCCCGCCATATATTTGAAGAAAGCGATCACACTGATGAGGACTTGGAGTTGCTCTCTAACAGCTGCGTGCAGAAGGATCAAGTTGACCTCATGATCATGTATGGGGAACCGAAGGGCTTGATGAAGTACCCGGTTATCGTGGAGCATCTCTTGAGACGGGTCCAGCGGGAGATGGAAAGTTTGCTGAAGAGTTCCAAAGCTGGAAAAACTGCTGAGGACAACGTCTGGCGAATTGTCACTCGTTTTGGAAAATCTGTCCAGGAGCACACTAATAAATATGTGGCGGACATGGAAAGAACGTTACAGATACTGGACGAAGAACAAGAGCGAGAGCTGGAGCATGAACTGGAGGCTGAGTACGAGAAAGAAGTACCCCCAAAAGTCCCTCCTGCTGGTCACAAACTTTCAGCCGATGTTGAGAACTTCATTGTCACCGGAAATTCAGTCCATATGGATAGATGGGCTTTCAAACTCCCATTGTCACTTAAGGAATCGGCGCTCTGGAAATTTCTTTCAGAAAATGATTGTGACACTTGGGCCCGAAATGTGTACGCGTCCCACGATTTCTCCAGGGTTATCCTGCATGACGGACCAAGTGACGACTTCCTCCGTCCGCCCCAATGGGTTGCATGTCTCCAGAAAAAGGATCCTACGTGCGGGTAATCTAATCACATTCTACGAAATCATAGCCTGGACTTGTTACCCGTGTATGACTTTGACCATAACACCATAACCATACTTTATGTTTAGGACAATCGACACAATTCTGTTGCTCCTGAGTCCATTCGAAGTGGACGCTTATCTCCCGTGGTTCCGCAGCGGTGTGACACCATGTCGCCTTTTAATGATGACCGCTCGATTGTCCCCTAATCAGGACATCCTCCTTC
>JABASF010003499.1:0-10112 GCA_019776145.1 Harlomillsia oculata
GCAGAAAGTTCAGCAATCGAGACTTTATTATCTTTATCGATATGAATTTGTTTATGAATCGGAGGATAACAAAATCCTGCTTCGGCACATCCTTGATATTGAATATGGAATCCACGAATGGCTGAATGAGTTGTGTTGGAATTAGTTGAATCTACAGGAACCATGATTTCTAGTGTGTGATGATAAACTTTATCAGCGCCTTCTGCTTCTGGTAGCGAGATAGCTTTGGCTTGTAGTTCTTTTCCATCGACAGAAGTAAATTTAAATTGTTTTTGATAAAGCTTATAGCCTTCTGCAATGGTGAATTTTATTTTTGCTTCTAGTGCATTATTTTTAAGCGGTTCGACTTGTAATACAAAAGCTTGATCTGGCTCTAGATAGGAAAGTTCTTCATCATCACCTTCATTTGCAGCGAAAGCCTTTAATGAAAATAAACTACACGACAACAAAAGAATCAATAATGTTTTTAGAAAGAAATGGATTGATTTAGCCATTCTAAATACCCCTTATAACCATGTTCAATTGGGAGTCCTATGATTTCTGGACACTCATAGGGATGATGTTTCAGTATTTCTGCTTCAAGAAGACGATAAACGTTGGTCGTTGTTTTCAATATCAGTAGTATTTCAGATTTTTCCTCGATCTTTTCTTCCCAAGTATAAATAGAAGTAATATTGGGAAGGATATTAATGCATGCAACGAGTTTTGCTTCTAGTACTTTTTTTGCAAGCAAACGTGCTACCTCTAATGAAGGACAGGTGCATAAAACCACTAACGGTGGATCTATTTCTATCATGAACGTTTACCTTCATCTTCCGTGCTGCTTAAGTTCCCTTTGTTTAAATGAGCTTGATAGCGTTTCACAGCGTCTAATAATTCCTTTTTTGCAGCCTCTAAACCTTCCCAGCCCTCAATCTTAACCCATTTTCCTTCTTCAAGATCCTTATAATGACTAAAAAAATGATGGATTTGATCTAAGAGGAGAGGAAATAAATCTTCTGGCTTTTGGACATGGGAGTATAATTTAGTTAACTTGTCTATTGGAACGGCTAAAATTTTAGCATCTTTTCCAGATTCGTCAGTCATTCGCAATAAGCCGACAGGTCGAACTCGAATGACTGAACCACTTAATAAGGGATAAGGACTAATCACTAAAACATCGGCGGGATCGCCATCTTCTGCCAAAGTATTAGGAACGTAGCCATAATCGCAGGGATATCGCATAGCGCCAGACATAAAACGATCCACGAAAAGAATTCCAGTGTCTTTATCCACTTCGTATTTTACAGGTTCACTATGGGCAGGGATCTCAATAATAACGTTAATATCGTTAGGGACATCAAGACCTGCTGAAACTTGTTTTAGCATGGATCTCCTTAAGCTGGTTAGGCTTTAAGCATTGAGTTTGTAAAGACTATTCAAAAACTCAATGAAATTTTCATTTACTTTATATTCTAAGTAATATTAATAGTTTTATCGAATTAACGATTATTTAAGGTAACCGTTTATATAGATTGATTGATGCTAATCGTCTTTTGTTAAAAATAATTAATTATCATTTAAAGGCAACTAATAAAGGCGGCTAAGGATAGGATTTAGATAAATTATCTTGTCCCATCCTTAGCTTGAATCTTAACAAATTTGGTAACTTAGATTACCAACGATCGCCTCGATCACGACCGCCACCGCCGCCTTGACCACGACCACCGCCGCCGTTTCGGCTGCCACCATGACCGCCACCGCCACTACGAGCGCCGCCGCCACTTCTGCCACCACCGGCTCCACCTTCTTTCTTCTCTTGAGCCACATTGACTCGGATGGGTCGACCATTTAATTCTTTCCCATCTAAAGCAAGTGCTTTTTCAGCAGCTTGTTGATTTTCAAAGGTGACGAATGCAAATCCCCGCACACGACCGGTATAACGATCGGTAGGTATTTTTACTTCGACGATAGGGCCATACACGGAAAAAGCACCTTCCAAATCTTCTTTCGTCGTTGAAAAGGCTAGATTTCCGATAAATAATTGATTTTGCATAACAAATGTCTCCTGAAGACTCATATTCAATGACACCGGTACCTGGAAATAAAGCCTTTCAGGACCATTATTTCTTCGGGACTTAGTCGCCAATGGAATGCCTTGGGGCTTTCCATTTCGGGGTATTATAGCTTATTGTCCGGTTGAAGCACTAGCTGTTTTTTAAAGAAAACAATAAAATTAGGGAAGAAAATTGTGTAGGTACTACCCATTGAAGCGCTTCAAGACCCCTTAAAATACGGATATCCAAAGTACAGATACCCTTCAATAATGATTACTGATAAAATAAACGGCTAAACAAGAGGCTTATTATTTTTAATGGTTACTAACTTTTTAAAACAATTACGATGTTGGATGGGATTGGCTCAACCTTCGACACTAGCACCAGAATGTTCGATTCAACCCCACGTGTTGCCTCGATCCGAACATATCTTGTCACGTCGCGATATTAGTAAATATGCGCTTAAAGTGCTTTATCGTTTACATGAGGCAGGATATCAAGCTTATTTGGTGGGAGGAGGGGTGCGCGATGTGTTATTAGGACTTCATCCCAAAGATTTTGATGTGGCTACCAACGCACACCCTGAAAAAGTCTCTGAATTATTTACCAACAGTCGTTTAATTGGTCGAAGATTTCGATTGGTTCATGTTCACTTTGGAAGAAATATTGTTGAAGTAGCCACCTTTCGGGCGAATCCTAATTCGGCTGAACTTCAAGATTTGACTCGTGCACGATCTGGTACAGAAGGCATGATATTACGAGATAATGTCTATGGTTCGCTTGAAGAAGATGTTTTTAGACGAGACTTTACCATCAATGCTTTATATTACAACATCGCCGACTATTCATTGATTGATTTTGTAGAGGGTATTCACGATTTACAAAACAAAAGAGTTAAAGTAATAGGGGATCCTGCTACACGCTATCGTGAAGATCCTTTACGCATGTTGCGTGCTGTTCGGTTTGCTGCAAAATTGAATTTTACAATTGATCCGGATTCCGAAAAAGCAATCTTCGAATGTCGTTCTTTATTATTGAATGTTCCGGCCGCTCGTTTATTTGATGAGTATCTTAAATTGTTTTTAAATGGCTATGCAGCGGTGAGTTATCACTTATTATGGCATTATAAATTGTTAGGAGTTTTATTTCCAAGAGTCGTAGAGTTATTAAATAATAGTAAAACCCCAAACCTTAGCATGATAAAAACATTGATTGATCTTGCGTTAAGCAATACCGATGATCGCATTCGTATGGAGAAAACGGTTTCTCCACATTTTCTGTTGGCTGTTTTGTTATGGTTTCCTATTCTGATTGAAACTGAAAAAGAGAAAGAAAGTGGCGCGACCCTTTTTGATGCTTTTCATAATGCGATGGAAACGATTCTGAATGAACAACGCAAAGCTTTTGCCATTCCTCGAAGGCTAAGCCAAGCCATTAAAGAAATCTGGATTATGCAGAATCGACTTAAAAAACGACATCGCCATCGCGCTGCTAATCTCTTTGCTCATCCTCGTTTTAAAGCGGCTTACGATTTTCTCTTGCTAAGGGCAGAAGTTAAAGAAAGTATCGAGGCCATAGAACTATGTGACTGGTGGACAAAGTATTTAGACGCCGATGAATCGACGCGAGAGGTTATGGCACAAGCAGTTAAAAATGAAGGGCGAAAAAGAAGAGGCAGCAGAAAAAATAGCTTGAAAACAAAAAAACCTAAAATTCAAGCGAGTTAATAAGCTAAGAAGGGCGCCTAAGAATCTATCGCTTCTCAGCCAGGGCTTCTTTACCAGGGGTTTTTAAAGTATCTTTTGTGTCTTATTATTCATGCCTTATTTGTTAAGACTTATTATTCAGGCCTTATCTATTCATCCCTGCATTGCCAAAATAGCTGCGTTTTAGGATAATGTGGTTTTGAAGAATGTAGAGAAATTGTAAGGAAGAGTATATGTCTAATGTTGCTACCATGAACCAAACAAAACCCTATATGCTGATTGAAGGCAGCAGTCAGGCTATAGAGATTTTTGAACAAAAAGTGACGAAAGCACTTGAGATGGGGTATTCGCTAGCCGGCGAGTTGGTTACTTCTTCAGGAGCTTCTTCTGAAATCAAATTTTTCCAGCCTGTGATGTTTTTGGACGAAGATGAAGAAGACGAAGATGATTATGAAGATGAAGAAGCGGATGATTACGAAGAAGACGAGTAAGAGCGCAATCCGTAGGGGCGGACTCCTGTGTCCGCCCTAAATCGTCATTATAATGATTATCTAAATTTAAGTTGTTTAAATCATAAAAAATGTCAATAAAACATAAATTTTTTATTGCCTTTGTTGCATAACATACGGTAGTATTCTTAAATTAGTTATTTTTCTTAAAAATCATTAAAACCTAATTATTTTAAATTGGAGAAAAAAATGAGTGCTAATGCTTCTTCTATGCCGATAACCACCAATTCTACCAATGGTCCCCATTTTTCCAATGCCACCCATTCTGCTGATTCCACTAATTCTGCCACTACCAATAACCCTACTCACAATGCGTACGATGAAGAAAATTATGGCACTCCGAGTGAGAATGAAAAAGAACGTGTAGATGTACCTGCTGACTTTAAACTTAAGATAGATCAAATAGCCAGTCGAACCACCAGCGATGAATTTTTTAAACTTGCTGGCAACGCACTTCTTGCCGCCTATGATCAACGTTCAGAGATTTATAGGGTTGCGCACCAGTATGTGTGTGGAATAGATTTGAAGATTAAGATAGAAGAAACGCGTATAAGTTTAGATAAAAAATCCGATTTAGAATTTTTTAATGCTTATATGAGTGCAATTAAAGATTTTGAGAAAGAATGTTATGGTAAGGAAGAACAATTAAAGCCTTTATCTGATCTTCTTAATCAAAAGACAGAAATCTTGCTCAATGGCTTATATAAGGAAATTGAGCATCTAAAAGAGGATAATGAAATTATTGCTATTCTCGATGCGTTTCGGATCAGATATTTGGACAAATTTTCTTTAGTTAGAAAGAATTATCGTGAAAAATTTGATTCACTTGAAGGTAAAATCATCCATCAAAAAATAATGCAGGCTTTTAACAATGTGAGATTAAAAGAATCCAAATTAACCAGTGAGGACGAGGCTCTTTTAAAACAATTTTTAGACAAAAAAGAAATTAAAGAATACTATGAAGCTATTGAAGAGAATAGGCAAAAGAATATTTCTATTTGGGGTTCTTTATGTTTTTTTAAAGCCATTGATATTAATTACATAGTAGCATTTACCATTCGATTTGAAAGACCCGATATCGCCAACATTATTTTTAAACTGTCACAAAATGATAAAGAAAGATTTTTTCCACAGCCTATCGAGCTTAGCGCCGAAAAAAGAGCAGCCAATTTAACAATACAACCTTGCTTAAATCTTTCTCTATATCCTTCTGATTCCTTTAAACGCATGATTATTGAAAATATGGAATATAGTGACACGAGTGCTTATGGAGGTGAATCATTATTGCTTTTGGCTTTTAGATCTTTTTCAGCTAGAACTGGCACTGCTATTTTAAATAGTCTAATAGACCAATTAAAAGCAGAATATATTACTTTAACTGCAGTACAAAAAGCTAATTGGTCATGGAGGTCAGAAGTTAATCTGTTACATGATCTCCTGTTAAACTTTAAGTTCGACGAGCTATTTGCTAGAAATGAACATATTCTTTGGATTGAAGTATTAAAAGTATTAAAAACATTTTTTACCAATAACCCAGGGCTTGTTGAAGAGTATTATTTAAATGCTAATACAGATAGCTTAACGGCGTCCCGATATTTGGTCACGCCTTCCACGATTTTCCTTCTTCAGATGTTGCACAATGTAAATTCTTCTCATTTTGAAAAATGGGTGGAAGTATTTCAATATTATTGTGCTAATTTTAATATAAATTATCAAAGAGGTATTAGCCATTTTGCAAAATCTCGTGAGATAACAAGATTAACAAGAATATTAAATCTGCCAAAAATAGATTATAAAATGTTCTTTAAACCACAAATGGAATTTTTTTTAGAAGAACTGAGGCGAAAAGCAGTGGCTCAATTTGAATTTTTATTAGCAAGAGATAAGAAAATGGGTTCCTATTCTCTTGTAGATCCTAAGAGTATTGCTAGAAGAAAAAAAACCTGGGAAGGAATCATTAAAAAATATCTTGAACTTTCCCATTTTTCTGATGACGTTTTTGTTGAAAATGACAATGATAAAAAAAGTGGGATGGAACTGGTCGCTTGTTTGAAAGACTCCAGTGTGAAAGTTTCTAATGCGAATGCTTCTAAGGTTGAAACTGCCCGTCTGGGAGACAGAAAAGGTTCTGAAGAAAGAAAGGGACAAATTGAATTGGGAGCCCTTCAAAATCAGACCCCCCGAGCCTTATTTTTCACTTTCCAATTGCCTATTTTCTTTAATATCAAACAAGCGACGCTCAGTGGTTTTCATTTAAAAAGATCCACGCCTCTCCCTTCAGAACTTATTTCTTTAGTTGGAGATAGTTTGTTGGAACCCTGCTATTTTCCATCGTTTAGAAGAGGATCGGCTGCAGAAGCTTTTATAATGAGTGATCAAAATACTGTAAAAAGTAAGGAAACATCAAAGGGAACATCAAAGGTAGCACCAAAAAATAAGGATATATCAGAAAAAGAAAAAGCAATATCAGAAGTAGATCTTATTCAAGCTGATCCTTTCGAATTTTCGGCAAAAGTGGAAAATCTTGGACTTAAGGTTGAACGTTAATACTTAAGAGTTAAAAACCTAAAATCCTAAAAATTCAGTAAAAGAAGAAACGGGTTCGCGTGTGGTGCGATATTGATTTATCGGAAGTTGTTTATCTTCAAAACCTAAGGCCATCCCACAGACCAAACTTTTTTCTTTTGGCATTCCTACAATGCTTCGCACAATATCAGGATATTCTGCAAGCGCTGCTTGTGGACAAGTTTCAAGCCCAATGCCTCGAGCGGCCAACATGACGTTTTGAATAAAAGCACCCATATCAATCCAAGAACCTTTTTCTAAAAATCGATCTAAGAAAAATAATAAACCTACGGGGGCTCCAAAAAAATAATAATTTCGATCCCAGGCTTCTCGACGCTTTTCTTTTTCTTCAATACCGATTTTAATGGCTGAATAAAGTGCAAGCCCGCAGGCTTTACGTCGTGATTTATAAGGTTCAATCCATTCCGTGGGATAGTAATGATAATCTGGGCTTTCAGGAACTCCTGCTCGAATGGCAGCGACAATGCTATCCCCTATTTTTTGTTTTATATCACCTGTGACTACCACTATTTTCCAAGGTTGAGTATTGACGGCTGAAGGGGCAAAGCGCGCAGCCTCCAAAATGGTTTCAATCATGTTAGGGGTAACAGGAGTATTTAAAAAAGCGCGGGTAGAATGTCTTTCACGAATAGCGGTGAGTACATCCATGTTGAATGCATCCGTTTAAGCTTGTGAATTCCTTTCACGAATTTCATCGAGGGTTTTGCAATCGATGCATAAAAAAGCGGTAGGACGAGCTTCTAAACGACGAATGCCAATTTCCACCCCACACGATTCACAATACCCATATTCTTTATCATCAATTTGTTGAAGAGCTTCTTCAATTTTGCGAATTAATTTTCTTTCTCGATCTCGGGTGCGAAGTTCTAAATTAAAGGTTTCTTCTTGAGTGGCGCGATCGTTAGGGTCGGCTAAGACACTGGCTTCTTTCATTTCAGTAATCGTGTTATCCACTTCTTTCATGAGATCTTTTTTCCAAGTCTCTAGAATATTACGGAAATGTTTTAATTGTTTTTCACCCATGTATTCTTCATTAGGTGAAGATTGATAAGGTTCGAATTTATTAGCAAAATTGTTTTCAGTTGAAGCAGTAGCTTTTTTAGCAATAGGAATATCTTTAGATGCTTTCGTTTTAGAGGAAGAGGTCGCAGGAGTCTTTCGGGAAGAGGTTCCCGTTCCCTTGGTTTTCTTTTTACTCACTTCGTTCGCCATGTTGATTCTCCGTTTCTAAGGTCAATACCTCGATCGACCTCTATTATATACCCTATATAGTATTAGTTTAGTGGATGCTCGCTAGAATTGATACTATAACCTGTTCACCCACCCGTTCACTCGTTTACACGCAGCCTTGCACAGTCTCTAGCCCATCACTAGTCTAACCTGTACTTATAACCTACTAACCTAGACCTAAATTTCACCGCAGATTAACGATGAATTTATATAGCAGATAGAACCGTCAATAGCAATGGTGAAGTTACACGACTCAAAGTTTAAGGAACCACCCAGTTAGGCCGACAATATGACTGATGCCCAACTAAGTCCCACTAAAACCCTAAAGGGGGTTTAAGTTGTTGGGTATTAGGCTTTAGGTACTTCATTAGGTACTAGATTCAGGTATTAGGGTTGTATTGTTAAGGTTAGATTATGAAGTTTAGAAGTCCTTTAATAGAAAGTGTTCTCTTAAGACGAAATTTTCGCTTCCTGGTGGATGTCGTATTGAATAACAAACGAAGACGCACCCTCTATTGCCCTAATTTAGGACCTCTTTCAAATTGTGATGTGCTTGGAACTCGGGTATGGTTTTCTCCAACGCATCGGTTATCTCAAGGGTATCTCGACATGCTGGAACTAGCAGAGGTGAACGATGGTGCTCTTGTGGCGGTGAATCCAGAATATGCGCAGATGTTGGTACGAGAAGGTGTGCATCAAGAGGTAGTAAAAGAGTTAAAAGATTATCGGTTTTTGCATGATCCTATTCATATAAAATCTAATAGCATCGAGTTAATGTTAAAAGAAAATGGTGAGCAATGTTTTATCCATGTTGAGCCTGTTTTTTTTGGAGATGATCGCGGAGAAGGCATTTTTCCTGAATCGCTCAATCAAAGTGTACAGCATATTCAAGAGCTTATTGTGCAAAAAGAGCTTGGGCAGCGGGCCGTGTTATTTTATTGTGTGCAGCATTCTAAAATTCATTGTTTGCGATTAAATACTTCTTTCCATCCAATGTATAGTAAAGTATTACGCTCTGCGGCGTTGGCAGGCGTTGAAATTTTAGCGTATCGTGCTCGAATTTCTTTACAAGAAATCAAATTAGAAATGCGAATTCCGCTTTTGCTCTCCGAAGATATGATGTTCCGTTAAAACTGATCGTATTATCGTGGAAACGCTCACATTTTGGCAATCTCGCATTAAAAATTTAACAAAAATTTGCTCATTTACTTTTTGTAAACTCCGCATTTTTGTTAAATTTTTAAAGGCGACCTTGCCTAAAATCTGAGCGTTTTTCGTAATTCATAACGTGTGTTTAAGTTTTTTTTAATTGTTCCACTATATCCTCAATATTCATGGCCTTATCTGTTTCTATTGTAATACTAAAAGATTTCTCTTCTTCTGATAACGGTTCTAACTTGGCGAACTGCTCATTTAAAACATGAATGTTAGCATCTGAGATGTCTTTTTTGGACTTGGCACGTTCAAAAACGCGTCGATGCAGTAATTTAAGCGGAGCAATGCTATGTAAAATCAAAAATGGAATATTTAATTCTTTGGCCAAGTTGAAAAATTTAAGCCTAAAATCTTGTTTTAAAAAAGTAGCATCTACCATCACTGAAAATCCAAGTGATAAAAAGTTCTTGGAGAGATCATATAAATATTGATAGGTGGCTTCCGTTTTTTCGAGAGTGTAGAGAGAGTTTGTGTTTTCAGTAGAATTAGATTGATTATTATCATTTGCGCTAGAAGCAACCTTCGGTTTAAATAACCGTTTTCGCTCTAAATCAGTTCTAAGATGAATCGCATGAATCAAAGGGGCGAGCTGACTTGTCAACGTGGTTTTGCCACTGCCCGATACTCCAAAAGTAATGATCAGTTTCGGAGTGGGTGTTTGGCAAAGGCTACTTGAAAATTCAAGATATTGTTTAAAGAGGGTAACTGAGGAAGGTGAATGGGATAATAAAGCCACTTTAGCTCTTACCAAAGCTCGATTTAATTGATAAAAACGGAGTACGGCAAGCCCATTGAAATCTCCCGTACGCTCTAAATAACAATTCAAAAAA
>JABASF010003500.1:0-10107 GCA_019776145.1 Harlomillsia oculata
TTCCGTCTATACATCAGTAATTTTAAAGCTTTCTTGTTTCTTCAGAAAACCATTAACCAAACATCCGAAAAAAAGTGAAAGCAAACCTTATTTATATTAGTTTCACATAAACTTGAAAAAAAGATTTGCGTTAAACGGCGTGGATGTTCAACATTCATTTAACACAAACATCTTTACATTTAGTTCGTTTTTGCTCGCATTTTTATATTTCATGCTAGGCTATATATTGCTTTATTCTTTTGTTTTGCTTTATAATAATTATAATTTATAATGGTAATCCATGTACCCTGAACAGCATTTTGAATTTTTGAAATCGTCTTTAAAGTTTAAATAAGTTTGTCACTAAAATAAACTATTAAGTTTTATGATAAACGGCGTCAAATTTTAGGTGCGAGCAGAGTGCAAAAGCATTAATTTATTTTGTTTTATGCTGTGGATTCATGCATACAAAAAATCTTAGAATGTTGCCATTTGTCCACCCCAGAAGTTTCCTGAAGTTTGGATACAATATACTATTTTCCTAAGCTTGCTAATGATTGAAAGTTATCAAGATATTTATATGCTGCTTTGTGAACTTTTTGCAACTCCCAACCAGTGAAGAATCGACAATGACAAAGACGATTTAAAAATACTCTCGGTCACTTTATTTAGAACGTTTAAAACCGCATAATCAGCGTCCCGCCTTTGACGGAATGAATGCATTACATATTGTAAAGCTGAAGGCATAAATAACAAATGAAATAATAGTGTCGATTGAATTGTGCCTTGAGCAAAATGTGACCATAGAGCACCTGTTCAAAAAAAAAGCGACAAAGGGTCAATTTGCCGCAGAGTGACAAAACATTTGTCAGTCATGATGAACCATTCTCACTTGAGCGTGCCGTGGGCTCTGTTAAATGGTGTAAGTTATAAATCCCTGATGACAAGAAATGGATGGCATCAACAGTCCACCTGGTGTGTCAAACAAAATCCCTTGAAGCGTGTAACATCAAAGCCCTCAGCCACCTTGTCAACATGTCAAACTTGGACTTATTATTAGTATACATTTGTACTATATCAGCACATAATTTCACTTGGACTAGTTATTCCCTTCTCTTGAATTATTTACACGTGTAAAGATGTAAAGAAAAACTTGAAGGCTGGTAAACACGAAAAGTCACATAACGGGTTGGTTTGTAGATGGTCAACAGGTAAACACAATTAGCACGTTGCAACATAAAGTTACTCTCAGCGCATCCTTGCATTAACACATTTTAGGCAATATTTGGAATAACGACAACTCAACTAGAAAAAGAAAACCATGGGTTTTTGATGGTGTCGCAGACAGCACAACCAATAGAACCTTTCCATACATGTCATTTTATTTTACATTTTCGCCAAGAAATAACGTCCCATTGTTCCATGAGGAAAACGCAGAAATCATCATTTTAAAATACATTTTTCTAGAACGATCAGAACAAACCATTGCAGACTTCAATATTAAAAAAGCATGGTGCCATCGAGCAAAAAATATTCTTTGCGAAGAACACTAGAAATTCCAAACTTATGGAAAATATTTGGAAGTAAAAGTCGCATACGTCGTGGAGTTTGGGTCGTCGTGTTCGTTGTTTGCACCATTTTATTCGGTTATGAAACAACCGATCGAGTGGAAAGACTTTGGAACTCTCCAAAATCGGCTGCTGTGAACCTGGCTGTACTAAAAATTCAATTTAAATTTATTATACTTTAGTGCGATGAACCTTGAGCGGAAGTGTCCAATTCAGAATTTCTGTTTGTAGTATCTGGATGAAATGGATTTTCCAGGAGTTACCATTTGCCCAGGCTACCCAATGCGCTCAAGCATCCTGAAACAAATGGATGTTGATCAATTCGGGTGTAAAACGGGTCAAACAGACTGTGCCTGGGACTTCCCATGGAACATGGCCACTCACACGGAAACTATTTTGAAAATTGTAAATATCGAATGATATTACAGTTTCTACACATTTTTCTTATTCCATTTATATGTACGCCTACAAAGGTTTTCTTTGTGGACTTTCGAAACTTTCTCTTTGTGCAGTGTCGCTACAAGAAAAAGTACAACTGCAATCCTGGAACTGAAGAGCGGGGCAAATGGCATCGAATGATGAGTTCATTGGGGCGCTGTTTTACATATGTTTCCGGTATATGCGCTCATTAAATGCTTCAATATTGTATGCTCCACTGTGCTAATGTTTCTGAAAAATACATAAATTGAACCCGTTTTATCGTAATGTACTGATTATTTATTAGATGAACCAATTTATAATGGAGGAGACTTGAATGCCCTGGAACTCACAATAGATCCAATGATGTGGGATAATGCAAGTTTTGCTGAATTTCGTGGTATTCGAGTAAGTTTTATGAGGCGATAAAAATGATAAACGATGCAAGATTATATGTAGAAATTCGAAATAATGCACAACAAAATTGGTCACAAATTCATGCCATTTTAAAACCAAAGTACCTTTCATTTAAAGATGTTTGTCCATAGTCCCGAAGAATTACCCTTGACAGAAATCACTGGAATCAATATTCATCACGGTTCAAACGTTCATTTAGCATTGCAAGTCAGAGATTTCTTGCGTGTAAATGACGGACGACACAGTCCCTGTGACGAAGGACGGAATCAAAGTTATATGCAAAGCAGGTGTATCTTTAAATGTCTCTATGACGGAACCCGGAAACGAGGAAATATAACTTGCGGGTAATATAGAAGTGTGATTTCAGTTTAGTATTCATGTAAAACGACTTCATCTCATTTCCATTTTGCGTTGAATACCCGGATTTTGCATAATTTTCACACTAGAGCGCCTTTCATGAAAGAGTTTGATATGAAAACTTGTCGGAGTCGCAATGACATTGAAGTCTCCTTTCACAACTTTAACGATCTAGTCAGAAATGGGAGTTTCTGGAATAAATGTTTTAGAAAATGTCCTCGTCATTGTCATCAACGAACATTCACACCAATCACTACATCCTTAGGGTTACGAAAACGTGACAACAATTTTTTGACTAATGTCACCATTTATTTTACGGATATGTGGTTAGAGCAAATCGTAGAAAAATGGGATTATAATGTCGAGGAATTTGTGGCTGATACTGGTGGTTCATTGAATTTATTTCTTGGGGCAAGCTTTTACACAGTCATACAGGTAAGAGAACGACGAATAGTGAATAAAAGCGTAATTTGACCTTCTTGTTCTTGACAAACTGATGATTGATGAATTGATGATATTCATAATTTTTGCAGGTTTCAGATTACTCATTAGCCGTTTTCATTCAACGCTTAATGGACCTTCTTAGAAAATTCAGCCTGATACGGAAACGCCGAGTTGAGGCATTTTAAATGTATATTTTCAAGTCTGTGATAATTCCAATGAAATAAAATCACAATATGAGGAAGTAATCATAAAAAGTAAAGTGTTATAGCATACGCCAGCTTAACAATACATCATAACATCATACATCTCGTGTCAATGTACGTAGATCAATAGACCCATTAACTTCGTTGAAACATAAACAATTAAATTTTATTTATTATAGATTGTGCCTTGTGCACCGGTCTACGTAACACCACTTTTGGTATTTCCAGTGCGTAGAAACCATGCTTTGTTCAAATAGACGCTTTTTTGCAGCCCTAGTATTTTTGGTGCTAGAATTGCAATGGGAGGTAAGACAAGATTTACTTTACTCGCTAAATGTTGATTTTTGAAAGTTTTATTGAATTGCTCCATTCAATTTGTACCAAGAATTCCACAGGGGAGTTAATAAGTCGAAGCAGTTTCCTTCCACCAAGACCAAGCAAAACAGATGGACCCGCAGAAAGCAGTGAAGAAGTCCAAGTGAGAGGATTTAGTAAGAAAGGAAAAGTGGCTAAGAAAATTTACAATGCATTCGGTACTGACAAGGAATTTCTGTTTTTTTAAATAAGCGAATAAGTATATAAAAATTAATTTTAATTTATTCCTCAGAATCTTGTCACGAAACTTTCTTTTTACCACTTTACGAAAAGTTTGACCTTAATGGAACTTCTGCCACAACACCATGCGCAATCGATTTTTTAGTAACCAATCTATATCTTTGACTAATCATGAATAATAATTTTTAGAATTAAATTATGGAGAAACATAATGTAGCTCATAAATGTTTGCAGGGTTCATCGAACTGTTCAGTAATGATATCCTGTACAGAAGTGAATTTGACAAAGTCGGAGAATTGTGAGCAGGAAAGCCTCACAATTTTTGATGGTCTCGGTGGAGAAATGAAAGTTTGCGAGCTCGAAAGTATCAAAAACCCGGTGAAGGCAAGTGATGGTGGGAGAGATTTATACATCAACTATACGGGTGGATCGAGTTCGTCTGTTCAATGTTCTGTATTTTGTGGTAAACCGAAGGATCCTGCAAGTGAGTTTTAGTGTTTTTCATAGTATAGTTGAACCGAGTATTTTGTAACTCATAGACTCAGAGAGCCAAAAGTATATGCAATTTTAATGATTATTTCAGCCAAACTTAAGGTTTTGGAAGAGAAAAAGGAGGACTTTTCATGCGGTACGGAAACACATAAAGATTTTATGAACGAAATGAAAATCGGTTTAACAACTACTGCATTATTTGTTACAAGTCGAATATTCAAAAGTTGAAAATGTAACTTTTGCATTTTACTGAAAGTGTTATTGTGTTTGCGTTTGTGAGTAGTTTGTGGTATGAAGAAGAAGAAAACCGACAGAATTGTAGGAGGTGAAGATGCAGAATCCTTTGAATTTCCTTGGCAAGCAGCAATTGTGGAGAAAGGTACTCGATCACCGCAATGCGGTGCGTCTTTCATCAATGATCGCTTCATTCTTTGTGCGTCTCATTGCTTTTTCTTCACCAAAACGAAGCCTTCAGACATCGACGTTCTTCTTCATGCTCACGTCCTGGATTTTCACTTGCTATCAATAGCAAACGCAAGCGTTTCGTTAGAGTAAGCTAAACAATGACGAAAACAAAAAAGTATTATTTTGGGTAATCGATTTTGAAGTTACGTACATGTGCAATATAATAATATGTCGTAATAAAATACTAGTAAAGAAGGTTCGATCCGAGGTCATGGTTGGAACAGCAAGAATTTAACAGACGCAGACGAGAAATCCATTCGTTTGGAAGTGAAAGAGATAATTCTCCATCCTCTCTTTACTGAAAGGTATTTGGGCATTATATACTGTACAATAAGCAGAGTGAGATTGCTGATTCGAGATTGCTTTGAGTGGAAGTGAAGCGTTGAAAAATGGAAGAATTCCTTTGAATGGTCTTTCTTGAATAGGTATGACTTTGACGTGGCTCTCCTTCGACTAGCCGAACCCATAAAGCTAAATGAGATAGAGGCCACACCGATATGTCTTCCACGTCTTGGAGAGAAACAGCAATTTGCCGAAAGAGAAAGTCAAGTAGCTGGCTGGGGATTGCCACAAGAGAAAGCCGGAGCTACCACTCGTCGACTCCAAAAACTCAAAGTGCCAGTTTTCTCTCAGGAACATTGCATCAAGTCTATTGAAGTTAAACTGTCAGAACGAATGATGTGCGGAGGCTATGACCAAGGTGGAAAGGATGCCTGTCAAGTAATACATCTTTTCACCTCCTCTTTCATCTTCCACAGACCTTTCACAAGTAGTACTTTTACATTTTGATAACCTTTCCTATCCAATTTTAGTAAAATGGATAGAGCATAAGTATGAAGTTACAAAATTTCACTCTGCTTGTGCTTTTTGATATTTTGATACTTCCTTTCTCATAAACCTACAATGAAACATGTATAATGTAGTACATCAAGACAGAAATACAAAGTAGGCATGTAGCACTAACGTGCAACTTAATAACATTTTGTATAGGGTGACTCCGGAGGTCCGCTCATTATTAGCAATAAAGAAATGGAAAAAGGTTCCAAAAAAGGAAAAAAATCGAAAAGGTCACCAAAGGACGATGACGAAGAAAAAGACAATGACGAAGACGAGGAACAGAGTGAGGAGACCAAGAAAAAGGAAAAGAAAAAGAAAAAAGCCTCACGAAAAAACAAAGGAAAAGCCGCGGACGGAGAAAGTAAACCTAAAAATAAAAAGAAATTGCAGTATTATCAAATCGGCGTCGTGTCATGGGGCGAAGGATGCGCTCGAAAGAAAAGGCCTGGAGTATACAGCAGAGTAACTGGTTGGGCAAACTTTTTTTTCATTTCGTTACATACAAGTTTACAAAAAAATGCAATTACAATTCTTTTTCAATTGGTTCAGAGAATTGAGATAATTTAAAAATACAGAGTTCAATCAATGGATTCAACGACACACTAACGAAGAAAAGTCGGTGTGGTGTCGAGAGAAGTTGGACGAGGACTAGTAAAAAGAGCATCTTCTGCAAAAAAAACGCCACAAGCGAAAAACATCAGAGACAACCTACGCATGTGGTAATAATGAGACGTTGCGATCTTGCGACAGTTTGTAACAAAGTATGTATACTAGCAGAAAACTCTTTTTTATCTGACTTGACGAAGAAGATCTAATAATAAAAGTTGGATGGCGGATGTTGTTCTTGGTTCCGTATGTTTCATTGGCATTGTCTTGTTTGTACATAGTATCATTATACGAAAGACCTTTCCGTTGTGCGAAAGTCATTCTTCGTGACATACAGATAGCGCATCGCATTATCAAAAGACCACGAAACTCGGGTTCGGTATATAAGTATAATATAATGTATATTAGTAAAGTTGATAAGTTAGCACTGCTTATACGGAGTTGTGTTAGTACTGCCTATTTATTTTGATATAAGATGTTATAGTGTATCTCATTTATATTATACATTGTGTTGTCGGAAATGGAAAGGCTTTCAGAACTGTCTTGTGCGGTGTTAAGAAAACATTATAAATGAAAGAGCAACAGCGAACAGCTCCTACTTGGGAAACTTGAGTGCAGAGGACAAAAGACTATTTGATTGATGTTGTTATATGTACCAAAACTCATAGGTCAAAGGGTGTGAGTATGACGGTTTTTGGCTTCAAGACACGTCTGCATGAGTGCATTTTGTGCAACGCACAGCAAGTGAATTTTGAGGTACACAGAGAAGACGTGCGGGATCTGACTGCGCGACGCTTTAGTATTGTGAAGATGTGAAATGTTCATTTTCGTTGGGACTTGTAGGAGAGAAAACTGTACTCTGCAAAACCGAATTGAGGAGAGCTAGCGGTAGGGCAAGATCCCTAGATTCGGGAGATGTACTAAAACCGAGAGAAGAGAGAGAAGAGAGAGAAAGCTGTGCAGCATCCATCCCACTAATCAATAATACAATAGCCGCTGTGGACTGCGAATCGCATGTGTCGGAATCACACAGCATCTCAGTCAGCAACAGCTCTTGAAAAGAGCAGCTTTTTGGATAAGTTGAGCAGGACGAGGACGAGGAAGCACAAGTCTTTTGACTTTTTTCTTCCTCGCTCATGCCGTCGTCGGTGTCTTTGCTACTAGCCAAATTAATGGCAATACTATTACTAGTCCGGTCAAATCGGACGTCTACGTTGTCTCGTCAATAAAAACATCCTCATCACATTTTTGCTCACTACTTCTTCCCACTGCTCAAAGTCAAAAGGGACTGAAGAAACTGTTTTTGTATTACATAAAACGTTATGCCTTCCAAATGGAGTTGGCCGTCGAGAGCCAATCCTTGCTGTGGAGCTCGCTTAAAGAAGGTTGTTATGTGGCTTGCCACTCTTCATCTGGTAATTCCAACATTTTTGAATTCTTAGTACTATGTGGAAACTTTTCTCAGTAATGCAAAAGGATTTTTATGATCCAATGGTTTTTAATTTATTGCAGATCTCTGTGTCTTTATATCTCGTCATGGCAGTCTATCTCCAGGTGAAAGGAGCGTACGATGCGATGCTACAGCCAAAGTTGCAACCGGCAGGTACGTTGCCGCAAAAATGTTGATGAAACCAATACTTTTTTTATCGATCCCTTTGGAATCACTCGTGCTGAAATCTCATTACACGTTACATTTGTTACAGGCGTGAGCAATAATGAAGATTCTTCTTCAGTCGCCACTGCTATGTGGATTGTGTTTCGTCTCTGTGTGATTGGCGCTCAAATTCCAGGATCCGTTCTAATCCTGGATGGACTTACACATGTGAGGCTTTCTCATTCTAATTATTTTGCACTTTTACTCATCCCTTGACACAAATTACAAATTCCGGCTTATATTTGTATGGTTTTACAGAAAATGGCAGGGAAATGTCATAAATGGATGGTTTACGTACTCATCATGTGCGGAGTGGACGTTGTGGCACTTGCAAAGGATTTCACACTGACGAACGGTGTTGGATTTCTGGTGGGATACACTTTCGAGTCGTATTGTTTTTTCACATTCCATGCTTACTTGGAGAGCTTGAAGAAAGACTCGCCACCGCCGGCCCGAATAAGGACCATTGCTCGAAGTTCCATTGAGGAACAAGCGGGGCCTTGACAATGGACAACGTGACACCTTCATCCTTTCCCATTCCTTCTGATACTAATACTAAACTAACGTTGTTGAATCTTTGTTGCCTAATTTTTTGGCATGTGGTCTTGTTAACATGTTCTATATGTATAACTAACAGTGATATGTTTACTGTTTAACTGTTGATTATTAACTGTTAGTCTGTCTGTTCATGTTTACAAATAAATTTTGTTATTTTTACACGGATTTCATTTTAAAATGCTCCAATTCATAGCTTTATTGGTCATCTTTTATAGCGTAGAATTAATCAGGATAATAGAGAATCATAAGTCAATTGGAAATGTCACGGCAAAATCACAGAAACGTGCCCCTGGAATTCAACAACAGTGTTGTATCCAATTACAGATAATTTTTCAGCTCTTCTCGATCACATCCATCTATAGCTCTAATAATTCTAGCAGGGTTTCCAGCCACTACAACATTAGATGGAACACTTTTGTTCACAACACTTCCTGCCCCAATGACCACATTATCTCCAACTGTCACGCCAGGACAAATAACGACTTTTCCTCCAATCCATACATTATTCCCAATTGTAACCGGATAGGCAAGTTCATAATAATCCTCACCTTGTTCCCTATGCTTAGGATCAAGAGGATGAGTGGCAGCATAAATATGAACTGCTGGTGCAAACATAACATTATCACCCAAAGTGACAGGAGCACAGTCCAAAATACAACAATCAAAATTCATAAAAAGTCCGTTTCCTGCTTTAATATTGTATCCGTAATCTGCACGGAAGGTGGGTTCAACGAAAAACGTATTATTAGCCATATCAGGATGAAATAGCTGTTGCAATGTACGACGACGCCCGTCGTCATCGTCCCATGCAGCATTGTTGAACTCGTGACACAACTTTCGAGCTCGTGATCGTTCTTTCTGCAATTCCGGATCCGCGGGTAAGTACGGGTATCCTGCCATCATACGCTCTTTTTGCGTCAGGTGAGCATATTCCTTGGGATCTGGTGAAGGTGCTAGTGGTCGGAAGAGTTTATCCATTTTTTGGTCTACGGAAGACCCCATTTCATGAAACAGACCTGTAAAATAATTAAATAATAAATATGAATGTAGCAAACTAATAGTAAAACCTAGCAGATTCAAAATTCATGGCTTTCATGGAGTGCAGGTGTATAAGGTCAGTAAGGTGTAGACGCGCTCCATGACCGAACCGAGGTGTAACGTTCTTTCTATGCATAACTTCAATATTCCAGGAGAAAGAAAAAACAACAATGCTATGGATTTATGCTAGTCATGGATTTTCATGAAATTGCAAATCCTACCGAAATGACGAAATGGTTCTACTAACCGGTTCACAATATCACAATAGACATTTACCATTGCATCTTGCATGCCTGGATGCCATGTTACAAAAGACGATTACATTAGCTAGAAAAGCCACTTTTTCCCTAACATTCTAATATTCTAAATTCTAACCTTTAAGCCTAACCTTTCATGTAGTTTTTTGTAATGATAAATGTACAATAATAATATCCTCATATTTCAAGGTCATAAAGTGATGACGTATAAACGGTTATATAACGTAAGCCCAACGTAAGCCCATTGTAAAATGCAATGC
>JABASF010003501.1:0-10102 GCA_019776145.1 Harlomillsia oculata
ACTATTCATAATACCATTTTGCAAATTCTGTAAAGATACAACTATATTGTATTTTGATAGTAATTTGATATAAGTACATGAATAGTTTCATTTTACGAATTTGTAGCAGTCCTAATTAACAGTCATATTTTATTCGGCATTCCTGTCTCACGAGTCATGGAGTCATCATCACTAAAATGTTACCTTTTATGCTAGAACAACTATAAAGTTATAGCACCACAACATTTAAACTATATACTACATTTTCGTTATATTTCACAGGAATTCAGAAAACATGGAAAGAATAAATGCGTTTCGTTGACCCAATGCAGTGCAATAGTATGGAAAATCAGCAACGAAGGTTTTTTTTTACATTTATACGTAACCTCAGGGGACAACAAACTATGAAAGTGAAACAAAACATAAAACGACTTTCCTACAGAAGAACTAGTTACGTTATTGTCTGTGTCCCGTTTTATTGTTGGTCACGTTCAGCTCAAATTGTTTGCAGATTTACTTTAGGGTGTGTAAAATAAGAACGAATGCGCATTTCATGAGATACTACCGGTAGAACAACACGACATCACTACTCAACCTAAGTCCATGAATGCGTTTTATGTATGGTTAACTTAACAAGAATTCCCTTGAGGAAATCTTTAAAATTGTTCTGTGAACATGACAAATACAGCCAAATAAACGGGCGCAGTATTATAGTCTATAGTACACTGTACAACGAATTTATAATGTCCTTGAGACATGATTACGATTTACCTCTAAGCAATACAATATAATTTGGCATTTTTCTCTAGTGAGAACTACTATTTTGTTGACTTCAATTCTATAAAATTAATAATTACAGTATTTACATTTTCTACAGTTTACATTGTGCAGCCTACGAATCCTACAATCACAGCACATTGACGTTTTTAGTCCATTTTTATCATAATATACTTGTACTAAAGTTTAGATCTTAATTTAACAATAATTTAATCTTAAAGTTAGCACATACGATTTTTTTCAAATTGTATGTAATTTACTGTAACCTTTCTTTTAATGTAAACCTAACATAACGCTTAACACATGTTTACATTTACACTATGTGCACAATTATATAACAACGATAGATCTTAATCTTAGACTTGCTACCAACCCACCGGGGGAACGTGAGAATACCGAATAATATACTGTGATTTAATGTTGCTATCTATACACTAACTTGCAACTAGCAATGTCTTGTTCTATTTAAAATGAGTTGTTTTAAGTTTATATATTCAGTAGTTTATACATGGACTAATTACCAACCCCCCAAGTATGTTGGACAGAGAAATTGTAACCTCTGAAATCCACGCAGACTTATGGTTAGTCGCAACAAGACAAGCTCCTAGCATAAGTATCTTGTTTTGTGTCACCAGAATGAAGAATGAATTCAACGAAAAAGAGTTCCAAATCTTTTTTTACATGAGATTGTCGAGCAACTGGAATTCCACGGTATATGGTGACACTATAATAATATTTGCAAAGTTGTCAACCATACCATTTGGATTTCCGTTTAACTGTACAATTAATTATATATATTCCTAACTAAGTTCCAAACTTAGCAATATATACAGTCGCATGTTAAAATTTTATGTAACATTTTTGTTTTGGCCTAGTAATAATTTCATAAATAATAATACGCATTTTATATAAGTATATTACACAAGTACAGTATTATTTATTTATACAAAAATGGGAAAATGCCCTTATTTTGCAGTAGGTTTCATAGCAGTTCGTCCTTTTCAAATGACGAAAACTCCATGTCAACTTTTGCATTTCTATCATAATTACAATTAGCTTATATATTGTAATGATAACTTAGCGAACATTAAATTACTTTAATTTGTTTAATTACACAGACGGCACACGGCAATGCTTAAAAGCCAGATAATTTGATGATTGTTTTTATGATAATTTAAGCTACATGACGTCATAACACACAGTTGCATGACTTGTGAATGACACAAAAGCTTAGACTTGAGTTCAAGTTATTGTGTCCTTTTGTCAAATAAGTTGTTTGGTATGGTATATATAGTTAAGTTTAGGTTAGGTACAAGAAGCGTAGTTATCTGCAGTGAAATGATTGTGAGCACATTAGGCTACGTTCAGGAGTGAAAGAGAAGGAAAAAGAAAGTTAAATTGGAACCAGTCGGCTATAATCTGCAATTATGTGCAAATTAACTCCTGACATCGTACATATGAATCACATCGCCCCAAGTAATATTCGCGGAAAAAGACAAGTGAAGAAGCCATGGCTGACATGAAATTAGCATTCATATATCTTCACTAGTACGGCAGACTGGTGCAACAGGAATAAATAGATTTGACGTCATTGCACTCCATGGAGGCAAATAATTCTTCATTTATACATCATTAAATTTCTCTTTGCTCCCTACTGCTTTGTAGAGTAGTAGATAATTTTTCACTTGCTCTCTTCATGGATTCTAGTTTTTTACGTTCATCCAGAGTGATTCAAAGTGCCTTCCCCTTCAAGCGTTTGAAATAGAATATTGAGTTTTGTAGGTTTACATTAATCCTTTTAAATCGGATTATTTAAACGTCCAAATCTTCATAGATTGTTATTTGCTTCGTGCTTATATATATGTAGTAGTATTCTCTAACTTGGAATCTTAGTATAGTATATACCACAGGAAATAAACAAATTCCTCTTCAGCAACTCAACACGACAATATAATAAATGGAAACTGTATACTGTACCTACTACTGAAGAATTGAGAACTTCCTTTTTCCACTATGCATAAATATTCAGCTTTCTTGTTTCTTTAAAATAAAAAATGCAATTTAGTAGATGAATCCAAAGTAAGAATTCTTGTAACTTTTTCTTTGTTTTCTGGATACATTCTACCGAGGAGCATCAATCTTTCAAGGCTCTTCTTCGTTCCTATACTTCATATTTTGGACATGAAAAGAATGAATAGTCTTACTAACTTCATTATCAACTTTCTCTCTCGCTCCAGTCAACGAGTCAACTTTGTGGTATTCAATTTGTACTTTGCAAATAATTTACAAATTATTTGGTACTTTGCAACTTCTTCAAAACTTGTTAACAAGACCGTCTAATCATAAATGAATAGATTTCAAAAAGCATGATGTATAGTATACGATATTATCATATATAATTGGAAAATTGCTATTGTCGCTCCTCGTACATTATGAAATATAATACAAGTGGGAGCTGCAAGAAGTGAAAAAGTTTTTTGGATAATAATATAGTGGTAAATAGGGAATTTTTAAAAAAGAAATCATTAAAATGTTCCATCAATGAAGCTCATGGGAGCAAAGGCGAAAAGAAGTTGAAGATTACAATCAAAATATATAATATATATGTAAGCGTATATACTATAGTTATATATACATGGATTTGTTCAATTAAATTTCTCGTTTAGACAAGTGCTTTTACCTCTGACTAGAGGACTAGGAGATTGGAACAGAACATAATACCTACAATTTGAGTTGATCCCTTATTTTAGAAAAAGAATCCCTATAAGGTATTATATTGTACAATTTTGTAGAGTCAACTCGAGCCTAACTTGAGCTGATGCACACTTTGCTTTAATCGTCTCTTAACAGCATCATTTTCTTCAAAAGATTCCCGGCTCCAAAGTGTTTTTGAGAACGCTTTCCTCTTGTTCTTGCGTTGCGACTCATTTGGTGCAATGTACAACCTGCCTGTAAGCCTACTTAAAGAACCTCGAGAAAATTCCATTCTTTTCATTTAATGAAGTGAGGGATGAAACAAGCTTTGAGCTCGAAAAGCTTGTAAATATCAGTTGCTCGTAATTGCCTTGTTTTTTATCTTATAAACTGAAGCAAATGAGATACGGGAATCATCGTGTTGCTTTTTATTCAATTTTCTAAGTGCAAAGTTCATTGGGACACGTAAGTCCGCTTATAGGAAAAGCGAACATAAGCTTTTGTATTGTGGGTACAAGAAAAATAGGATACGAGATTTTTCAACAAATCGTAACTCAAAACTTGAAGACTTCGGCTGCGCAACAAATTCTGTCTTTTTTTACATGTCTTCTAAATCGAACAAGCACACATCTGCCGTACGTAACGTACATACATGTGTATTGATTTCTGAAAAAAGGTGTCAGTTTATTTTTGCTACTTCATATTTTATTGACACGAGGTTTGTTGCTTGTTCATATTGGCTCTACGAGATTATGGATGGATAGTTTAAAATTACAATATAGTAAAAAGAAAAAAGACTGGCGGGTGTGATGTAGAAGTTGTAGAGCTCTCTGGAACACATTGCACGTATTCCCTAGTAATGCAGTTATGCAGTGGATATATGCACAGAGTCGCAGACAATTCCGACCTTTCAAGAAAATAATCCTCAACTGTTTCCCACTTTCAATGTTCGTCACGAAACCAAGTCTCAATTTTCGGACTATATACATTCCCAAGCCATTTGTTGCACCGGAGAAAATTGTGAGAGAGCGGCTGTTGAGGTGTACCGACACGTAATCCTATAGACCTTTGTAGCTTCAAATCCCTTGTCAATATGGATGAAATCCAACTTGACTCCAAGACTTGGCGAGTTTGACAAATCCGACACGTTCAACCTCTTTTGTGGAAGACGAGGTATGTGTAAGCATCACCACAAGCAGATCTTCCGTTTGCATACGAAACACAAGAACACAACACATGCACAGTTCTAGGCAGTTGTACATTTGGTATTAGAATTTTGAAGCATTGTCACAGAAAATGCAATAGTATGGGCTGCGAATCCCAAACGACATGCGAGGTGAGTCACAACTGTGTCAAAATGAATTTATGCGAATGGAAGGAGCAAACTCTACTGACGTGACAACGGATTTGTTTACGTCCAACAAAACAACAGTTGAACAAATGCATAATCCGTGCTACCAAAGTTTTTAACCATGTACTTACATTTAATGTTAACGGATTAATGAACCAGGAGTACGTCGTCGTCAACGTGTGCAAATGCAAACTGAGAATTTTACATTTATCTCCACATCATCACCAAAACGTTCGGTGATTTCCTAGTTGTTAGTTGTTAGATTGAATAAAGATGCTGAAATTAGTGAGGCATGATGGTTTTTCCGTCAGAGACGATTGAGATAGTTGGAAACCAGACAAAGGAACATTCATTGTTTACCTAGAGAGAGGAAAGTAAACTTCCAATATCTCTTACGAATTTTGATAAGAATAGAATGTTGAGCCTGAGTCTGCTAAAGTCACGTGAAATTGAATACTCGCTTGCTGTTCGTTTTCTCCCAAGGCCGACGAAAGATAAAAGTAGCCTTTTTTCCCTTGAGTGGAATCATGAGACAACGTGGAATCAACAAACGGACAGACGAACCCAGTTTTCTATCTGGACAAACTGAGAAAAATGAGGGGAAGGCACGTTTGAGTAAGTGAATGATTATCTCATAGTCCGATCAATGTTTTCTTGGTTTTCTTCGCTCTTTTATGTTTTTACTCTGCTTATATTTTGTTTTAATATATGGATGGATCCGTATTTTGTGAACGTGAAGTAAATGGGCGGTGCTTGGAGTCGACAAGTCGACATGAGAAATGCGTTGTAAAAACAGTCTAGTGAGCACCACTGAACGATATGATAAACTGGACGCGAAAACCATGGTGGCGTCCTTTGCCATTTTTGTTATCCAACTAAAGGGGAAATGAAGTTACTTTAGTTGCGTAGAGCTCACCTCATTGATTGTACTCAATAAATATCCGTTTCAATTTGACTGACCATGGTCGACGATGATATTCAGGTTTCCTTATCAGAGTGAAAGTGGGGAAAAGAAAGAGAAAAGAGACGAGACGAGGTTTGGGGCAAGAATTTTGTTTTTCTTCGACAAAGCAGAGAAGAGGAGCAAAAAGGGAAATGCGGTGCTGTGTGTCTCAGAGTCGGTGATGTACTACGTACTTGTGTGTGGAGAAAGCGTAATGGTGTAAGACTCAAGTGGAGTCCAGTTCATCTCTTAGACAGACGGAAAAGGAATAAAAGGTAGTGATGGAAGAGAGCGTACGAGCGACGTCAAATAATAAAATGGAATGAGCTGACGATAATAAGCACAATAAAAGCATAGAAGAGTGGGAGAGTGAGCTATATCCGCTGTAGAATGGAATACTATTGTGCCGTCCAGGGAGTAAATTGGGTTGCTTTGAGAAGCAGAAGGGAAAGTGCTTCGTGTTCTCCTCAGTCTGATTCCGTTTTTCGTTTTCTCTAAGGCGTTAAGCATGTTTGCTGCCCTCGCCTCCTAGAATCTGAACTACACACGCAATAAGAATGTAATGCCTTGGAAGGAAATAGTACAGTCAGAGTTCGTAGACATCCCGTTTACAATGCATTAGTGGACCGCACTTGAAGGTGCTGAATCTGGGCGGAGTGGACGAGATTTCACTGTAATGACTGGCGGAATGCATGTTTCCATAGCCGGGGATGATGTGGACTCGTACGTCACTACCTCCGCCTCGAAGATTGTCGCGGGGTCGCCTTGTGAGTGCTACTGAGGTTTTACAGCAGCAGTAATGGAACAACTGTACATAACAACGACGAAAGTCCTTGTTGGCCACGGCGTAAATGAGACTTCCTAAACAGGAGGGGAGAATTGCAGGCCAAACTAAAAGTCTGACTAACTTCATATGGTCGACTACTTCTTGAGGAATGACCGGCGGAGGAACCGTTGGTGGACAAGTTGGCACTACGTTCGAGGTCAGCGCCTGAGTTTGTGGATCCAAGTGAAAATCAGTCTGTGACTGTTCTTTAGAGAGGACTGTGACGGCAACAGCAATCATGGATGGAAACCAGATCAGAAGACGAGCTAGCCAGTTCCACAGATTGGAAGTGACCAGAGCAAATTCTCTCGACGTCAAGTAGGGCAAGGGTTTGTTCCACGAGCGCATGATTGAAATACATTTCAGAAATCCTAGGCCACCCAGAGACACCAGAGCTAAAAATGACATTCCTAGAGCTCCGACTGAGAGAAGAAATAATTTGGGATCCGTATTGTACTCAGGCTTGGAGTCGCAGATGGTGTACATGAGCTGAGGCAATTGAAAGATGTGAACAAACACAATCACACCGGAAAAGAGCCACAGTTTCAAGTTGAGGATGGTCACTTGTACCACTGTACAAATGGATTGCTTCGGAGGAGGCATGATTGTCAATCCTCCACCTGCGGGATTGGGGCGATTTTGGGTCAAACTCACTTTTCGAAGAGCTTTCAGTCGCAGAAAATTCTCAATGCCTACGGCTCCAGTCATCATCGCTGCTGTCATGCAAGACATGGACCCAACACCATATTGCATCAGACATAAATCCTTCGAATTCTCAGTATCAGCTAAAATCGCCACAGCGAATGCTGGTAGAACAATGGCTGTAATCAATAGGTCTGCAAGGGTGACGCTCACCAAGAACGCGTTTCCTGTAACAAACAAACAAACATCCTGTGAATCCGACAAGTTAGATACTCTCTAAAACAATGCATAATATTATTATATTAAATCCATTCTCTTTTTCTGCGCACATATAATTCATGTAACGCTACTAGATTGCTTGTAAAACGAGTCAAATCTGTAGAGTACTATAGTCCTATTGTAAATATTTACTAGCGTCTAAATGTGTACTACCAAAGACCTCCTAGGTAACATAAATAAACAAGACGGAAATTTTGCTGTTGCGCTTACAAATCTGTCTTGTTTTCATGCTCATTCATGCAGTCTAATAATCTTTCCATGCTATTTCACATATCATCTTCAATAATACATACTTGAACTAACTTTGACACTAATAGACACTGGTTGCTGTTCATTTTTGCTGCACATAGACCAAAATTCAGTTCATTAAGCGTGATAATTTCCTCCTAATACTTAGCCGTAATGTGGCTATTATGTTGCCAACATCGACCGCAACTCACAACTTAAAGTTAAACGTGAACTAGCACGTGGCGGCATACAGTTGTGTGTTCAACTCAAATATTACTAGAACTACGATACTGAAGAAAGCATGAACTTATATACTGGAGTAATGTGAGACTGCTACGGTAGTACTTAATGTATACGATTTATAGTTGAGATTGAGAGGAGAGAATGCTTTTGTAATGAAATGTAAGATTAAATTCCCATTTTAAAGGATTGCCTGAAATTCCGAGTGTGAGGGAAATGACAGGTGTGCCTTTGAAAGGTGATTGTGAATGGAGAAATTCGACCGCGTCCACCGCACTGCTCGTCATGCGAAGAGACAGGCGAAAGCAGAAGCGACAAGCATTATAATTGAATGTCATCGTGTGTGCTAAATGTAGAGAAGTAGGAGATATTTGTGGCTTGGGAACCACTGGGAAACAAGTCGACGAGGGAACTATATTGTAAGTTCATTTTGGCCCTGTGGGAGAAAGTAAGGGACAGGTTCAAAGTGAGAGAAATAGATTAAAGGACGGCAGGGACGGAGAACGGGAACCGGGTAACCTTCCTGACTCATCACAGCTGGCAGGGCTAATGATCTCTCATAGTCAGAGAAGAAGAATGAATTGTGTAAGCTTTAAAGCTTAAAGTCAACGTGCTACGGTTATCCGTTGGATTCCACCTAATAAAATGCTCACTGCTTGCAATTTATAAACCGCTAGAATCTAACTTCAAAGTTACAGACAAGGTGAATGAGAAGAGTGACAGAATAGAAATAGTGAGAGTGAAATGGGACTCAGTTCCGGCTTTCACAAGCTCAACTGCACCCAAGGGAAAGTCGACAGGCTCTGAGGTACTGTGAGGTACATTAGTGCCTCTGGAGCCTAAAATGGCAATGCAAGAGTGTAGAATGAATAGCTAATGGGCATTTGGATCGTTGAATTCATGAGCTACATTCTACACAATGTTGAAGACCACGTAGACTTTTCCGGTAAAACAAACGTGATACGATTCATTCGTGCTGTTACATGGAAATCTACTTTTGATTCTGACTCTCTCCAAGTCTTTGCTGTAGTAACCACATCTTTCAACTCTTGCAACTCAACTGTCTCTTCACTTTCCCCATCCAGGCCACAGCACTGACTACTACGTCCAGCATCATTTCTTTTGTCCGATTCCCCAAACTCTTTCCGTGCGTATTCATCCAACTTATACACAGCAGTGGTCCAGAGCAGTTTGTTTATTACAAAAGAGACCTTCCTAAAGTTGGGAAGGTAAGACCTGACCATTATAGAAAACTTTTGTTTGAAGCAAGATAAGCTCAGTCGTAATGAAATATTGACATAAGAAATTATAGTAACATGCCAGCTAACTATAAACTACTATACATACTACTACATAGTGTAACTACCGTTGCCGCCACTATTCTGGCCAAAAATTCAATGAAAGACATTGTAAGTAACCGAAGCAGAGATGGAAACTTTAGTAGAAAGGCTCGAGTGATGGAATATACGAATCCGAAGAAAGGAACGCGCGGCGCGTGGAAGCTTCTCTGTTGCGGGGGTGAATTGGAACTAACTTGCCTTTTTATGTCCTATAGCGAAGTCAGCAATATGAAAAGGAGAAAGGACAGTTCCATTCCACTGTAACCTTTTTCCGGTGAGAAGGACAAAAGAGAGATTATAAGAACTGTAAATAAAAGCAGGACGGGGAATTTAGTTTCCAATCACCATTAGAGGGAATTGGGAAAAGGGTTAATCAAATATGTCGTTGTAATGACAGAATCTGAAACTGTGCTTCTGGCACAATTCTAGGAAGACTGAAGACGCTGAAGAAGGGAAGAGAAGAGTAATCTAACTAAGTAAGTAAGCATCAGATGAAGTTGGGAGAAATTGTTAGATGGTTAGTTGGGTTGAGTTGGGTGGTTCTTTTACAAGAGAGAAAGTTGCAATAACAGTGTTCCTAGTTGCTACTTGGTCGAATAAATATCCTAATGACTGCAGTTAATACATTATTACCGTATAATGCATTAAAGCATGAAATGAACTTGTCAAGGAAACTTGAGAACGCGACCGAGTGTATGGACCCAAGTGTACGTCTTGAATTGTAAAGTTATTTCAGTGTTTCTAGCCCAGAAAATGACGTTGGCATACACCACAAAGTCTGCAGTGTGTTGTCAATCCCAAAA
>JABASF010003502.1:0-10099 GCA_019776145.1 Harlomillsia oculata
ACCATCCCCCAACAATTTGGCAGACTTCGCTTGATAATCTAATGTTTGGCATCGTGCCTTTAGCCCTTTAATGTCATCGTAGGCTTTGTTCAATTCCACCTTTGTCTCTTGCAATTCTTGAGTAAGCTTATCAATCTGTTCTAACCTATTATTAAAATAATCGTATTCTAAGTGACAATAAATTAAACTTCTCATGAAAATCCATGTTGAACGTACTTGTTTTTATCCTTTTGTTGAATGCCAGCCAACTGGCGAGTACTGCTACCAGGAATGGCGCAACGATCAATTGATAACAAACTAGCAGAAATTGAATACTGATTAACTTCCGGTCTAACTTCTTCGCATGTTTGTTGTTGTTGAGCTGCAACATTTAACTTCAGATCACTTAGCTTCTTTTGTAGAGTCAAAATCAATTGTTGTCGACCACGCCAAGTAGGAGCAGACACCACATTCAAAACTGTTTGGGGTGTTGTTCCATCGCCCACTTCTTGAGCCAATGCCTGAAACATTATAGATAAGCATTTTTGAATAATTTTAAGAATTGCATTGTATATTCGAATGAATTTGATGAAATTGATACCCTCAATGCCAATTTCAAATCAAGTTTCAATTGCTGGCTGTGTCTTCGAGACACTAGTATCTTGTTTGTCAATTGAATAACTTCGTGTTGTAATCGATCGTAATGGGTTGCCGGTACAAAATCAGTCACTTCGCCCACGTCACCGATTGGTGCTTCATTATTCGTGTCGACGGTACTTGTCGACGTCAGCATTGTCATTTCTGATTTCACTTCGGAAGGAATTGTACAGTTTGATTCATTAGCTTTAGGCATTTCTTCTAAATCTCCTTCCTTGGATTTCTTTTTCAGTTTCTCATTCTCTCGGGTTAGTTTCTTGACTTTCACTTTTAGTCGGTCTGATTGTACTTTCATGTCCTTATTTTCTTTAGTGAGTTCCATTACTTTCACTTGTAATGTTAACAAGTCGTTGTCCGATTTCTGAAATAGTCGTTCCATGCAAACGTAAAATAAAATGCCATATCGATTGATATTGATGTAAACTTAGTGATGAGATTATGAATACTGAATGATTAATTTTTACCGCAATTTCTTCATGTTCAGTTTTGTATTTCCTCAGGTCAAACAATTCCTTTTCCACGGTCATCATATGACTTTTGAGACTAGTGTTCTCTACAATACAAGCCTGGAAGGAATCACAAACGTCCTAATAAATAACGAAGTAACGTCTCAATTTCTATGTATCATTGCTAATACTACGGAATTCTGCATTATATGCTGACATGAACCTGCAATTTTTCATGGAGGAAGCTATTGAGCTCCAAAGGAAAAACGACTTTGGACGGTGTTTCAAATAGCAAGTTGACATTGACATCTTGTCCCTGTCCTGGAAAGGTCATGGAGTTGGCATCACCTTCAGCAAACGAATCCAATTCGACAACGTTTTCAACTTTGTTGATGATTTGGTTAACAAATTCCAGATTCTTTTGAGCCGTGAGCAAAGCCTGTTCAACATCATTTGCATGATCCAAGGATTCAGGTCGAGCTTCGACAACAACGTCGGACGAGGTCTCCATTTTCTTTCAAAATGTCGAATTGTCAACTTGAAACGGAAATTAGCGAAGTTCTAAAAATATTCGTTTGTAACTTGTTTTTAAAAAAGTTTAAACCTAATAAAATTATAAAATATAAAATGCGCATAAAACATAAGGCTAGATAGGGTTAAGCCGGCTATACAACGTTACCTTTCTCAGGGAGAGTGCCAACGTCGCCGAGCGCGTATTTCTAATCCGCTCTTGTTTGCGGGTCAATATTACCGTCTTCCCGTGGAAACGTGACCGAAAATTGGGTAAGGAAATTATGATTTTCTTCTGGAATTTAATTTTGGACTCTGGAAAAACTCTGAATTACTGATAAATCAATTTTAGGGTAATTGAGCACAGGTCATTTGCATGTAAGTTCATTGTATTCTATTTTTATGTGTTGTACCAGATGCCGGAAGTGTTTTAAGTGCGTAATAAAATTGCACATTGACCATCTGAACTGGACTCGGAACGTAACTTACGTAACATATTTTTTTGTGTCGGAAGGGTAAAGTGTAAGATTTGGCGTGGTCGTTCGTTTAAAAGTTGGATTAAGTGAACATGGCTCTTTTGGAGACTTTGGGGTCAAAATCTGGTGGAAGTTCACGAAGGAATTCTTCATGGAGTGCTGTCTTGAATAGAAAAGGCAACTTTGAATCAACTGGTTGTGACCAATGGAGGAGTCAGAAATGGAGCTTGTTTATCTTATTAATTTGTATAGTTAGTTCCTGTCGAGGTCAACAAGCTCAACAACAAGGTCAATGGAATACTCAAGACTATTATAAACGTGAACATTCCCTTGGGAAGCCATATCAAGGTACGAAATGCATTTTTAAATCATGTTCACTTTTATTTGATCATCTATTCTCGTGTGATAGTTCAGTAGAATCATTAATGCGACTGTTTGGATTTATTGAAGGATCTGGCTGGTTGATTCCCAACTGGGATTTTTTTGGAAGTACCATTGTCACCAATGAATATGTTCGGTTGACACCTGATGTTCGTTCTCAACAAGGAGGTCTTTGGAATACAGCGGTATGGTTCATTTGGGTTTACATATTACTAATCAAAATTATGCAAAATTAATCTTAATCGTAAATTCAAATGATTAAAGTTATTTACTTGAAATATTTCGTTTGTAGCCGGTTCGAATGCGTAATTGGGAAGTTCAGATTCAATTCCACGTTCACGGTAAAGGGAAAGACTTGTTTGGTGACGGTATTGTGCTTTGGTACACTCGCGATCGGATGCAACAGGGACCAGTGTTTGGTTCGAGGGACTATTTCTCTGGTTTAGCTATTTTTGTTGACACTTATAGTAATCACAATGGTCCTCATAATCACAAACATCCATATGTTTCCGCTATGGTGAGGATAAAAGTGATAAAACATATTATGCCTTTACCTTTACTAATATACCTGCAGTCCTGCAGTGTTATTCGATTGTTAATACTCTTTTGCTATTTTAAATAGATTAATAACGGATCCCTCCATTACGACCATGATAGGGATGGTACTCATACACAGATAGCGGGATGTGAAGGTCAAGTACGGAATCTTGATCAAGACACTTGGCTTGCTATACGATACGAAAATGACATCTTGCATGGTAAAGCTTCACGGGATTTGTATTAATAGTACTAAATAACTTAAAGTAGTACGAGTACACTATTACGTAGTATGTATTACTATACTGTGTGCAAATGTACAAGATGATGATAACATGAAATAAAATTATTTTTCAGTCTCGACTGACTTTTTGGGCAAGAATTCGTGGATTCCTTGTTTTCGCGTTGAAGGTGTTACCCTTCCGACTGGCTATTATTTCGGCGTGACGGCCGCAACTGGAGATTTGTAAGATTCTAATTGTACTACTAATAGTATAGTATGTAGTATATGAGTTGAAAAAATATTTCATTAACTAGGTCCGATAACCACGACATCATTACAATCAAGACGTACGAACTCGACATGGGCACTGGTCAAGGTCAGCAACAGGTAAGTCTACTAAGCTATACTATAATATACTATTGTTTAGTCGTAATTGTAAGAGTGGAACGTGGGAACTTTACGGTTTATTTATGACTTCTTTTTTATTAGGATACAAGCTCCAGAGATCATTTAGTTCCTGCTGCTCTTACATTTACTCCATTACGTGAACATGTGGAAGATCCTAAAAGCGGTGGTTGGTCAGGAGTCAAAATTTTCTTTGTAACACTTCTTGTCATTTTGGTTATGTGCGCAGTTGGAGTCATCGGGGTAATGGTGTACCAAAATCACCAGCAAAACTCAAGAAAGCGGTTTTATTAATGCAGTAAATCCTTTTCTTCTGATGTCTGACCATGAATTGTAGAGAAAGGAAAGATGTAGATGGTTTTAGATGTTATCTTCACAAAAGAGATTTATTTATCTGTACATCATTCAATGACTATTAATTGTTGTATTAATTGTTAGTTGTTACATGCTGAAACCTATTTAGTACATGTTAGTCAAGATTTTACCGTCTTGTGATGTCATTCCCAATTTCCACTTCCATTTCTTATTCATGTTTGTATTGCGAATTGCGATAGCGTACGAATAATCACCATCAGCTTCAAAATGAATTCGATTTAAAAAACTGAAATGTTAAACTTCGTAAAAATGCCATTCGTAGTGAATTGTTTTAGAGAAGCTATAAATGGTGTATGATTAGATTCTGATTCTGATCAATGATCATGATCAGCCAATGATAAATGATCTAGGCGTGATTGAAGAAACAAATATTTTCGTACCAAGTGATTGTATGGTTAAAAAATTAACACCATCTCAGAAAACTAAGCGTGTAAAGATTATCTAATTATTACTATATAAATTAGTTCATTCAAAGAGGTGAATCCAAGAATCCAACTCACAATTCCTCGATGTCATGACTGGTAGAGTAGAGTACAGTAATTCAGAAGTCATTTTACATATAAATGGTATCAATGTTGTTAGATTATTATGTAATTAATAGTAAAGGTATAGTATTTTATTCTGTCTGTCATAATGTTTAAAGTGTCCAATTGAGTAAAACATACGAGTTTACTAATTTAATTATAATTGGGTAGTACTATAGTACCTACTTCCATCAGCAATGCTCTTCATTCGTGTTTGGCACAAGTTACTCAACACATCACATCTGCATATGTTGTTCAAAGTAAGCACATTAAACACTGATAGCCGACTTGATTCTTAGCCAAAATTGTCAGCGAATGAACGATGATTGAATTGAAATGCGTCGTCATGTAAGTTTGAGTTTGCGTTTGTCCCGGTAGTCATTTTATGGCATTATGGTAATGATTCTTATGATTGATGCCATTTGCCGATGTCAGTGTTTATTGCGTTTATGCTGTATATTAGAGTAATATTATAAAATTATAATAGTAATAATATTATATTACTTTTATGATGTATTGTTTCTATTAATTTGTGTTATTTATTGGTGAAATAAATACGATGCTATACAGAATGAACCAAACACAACGTTTAACAAATTAAACTAGAAATAACCAACACACACGTCACTTGGAGATACTGATTACTGAATTAAATCGGTAGCATAAAAGTTTAAACAGAATTGTATTGTATTAATGCGAATTTAGTCGTAGTCTTGTAATCATTCGATTTACGCGTTAATACGGCTTTATAAAAGTGTATGTAGTTACAATAAATGAAGTTACTGAGATGTTCACATTAACATAAGAGAAAGATCGCTGAATTTAATAAACATATATTAGCATCAACAAAATTATAGCAAACAGTCAAGTCAATTCATTATTTTTTGTAAGATTCCCATTTTCGGTGGTTTAGCACAGTGAAATCCTCTAAGTTAGCAATTTTGGACAAGTACGTACTGAGTTTCACAAGCTCTCTGTCTTTGTCTCTGTTCAAATGAGCAGAACGAAAGGGTCGGATGCGAAGACCACTTTGAGGGTTCATAATAAAATTACGTCGAACATCGTCGAACATTATGGTATTTTTGTTTGAGAACTGTGGGAATTTCCCCCAGATGACACCAAGCGGTTTCACCTAACATAATAATAATAAATTAAATATATAGTCATCTCGATTAATATTATGTCGCATCATTTTACAGCTTACATTCTTAAAATAGATCAAATTAAGCTTACTTTGATTAGTCCGTAGTGGTCAGTGTGGACGTTAATCATTGCCGCACTATCCAAATAAAACGCTATTTTGTAATCAGGATGTGTGGTAACGTGCAACAACTTCATTTTCGTCATGATCCATTTCATGCTAGTTGCAGACCAAATGACGATGTCGTAATCCTGATATTGCAATAGGCAGTGAACATAAAAACCAACATAATGGAATCGTTTAGTAGGGAATTTAGATGGTTAAGATTTTGAAATTCACCTTGTAGGCTTCTGTAAGAAATTCATGAAGGTATGGTCGCATAAGCTCAGCCCCAGTTTCCGCCGGTGACAAATGATCAAACAAAGTATAATCAATGTCGAGCACGAGAAGTTTTTTCCCTTCGCGTAATGGATTGGTAATTTCGACGTTGTATTCTTTAATACGTTTCTCCACTTTTTCCTTGTATATTATCTGATCTGGAATTGCCAGGTCTGCCTCCAGCGGAATGTCAAGGTCGTTGACGACCTCAGGGAGGTCATCTGGAACCTCGTGCATTGACGCAATGTCTTTTTCTAACGAACCCATCATCATAATCACTTGACGAGGCTTCAAACTCAAATCACTCAACGAACATGAATCTTCAGCCAATTTTCCTAATATAAGTAACAGCATATCAGCACACGACAATATGATTGACATGATTTCAACGACATCACATGATATTCTTTTCGTCTTACCTTTGTGTTTCAAATTGAGCAACTTTTGACGACTAAAGTGTACACCTGTCATCCCCATAATGGCTTTCTTCAAATCCAGGACATCCACCAATTCCAACCCCATAACATCAACCAAATACTCCCGTCCACTCCATTTGATCAAAACCGTATTTTGAGGATCCAGTTCATCAGTCATATCAACTTCCGAAGGTGGTACAATAGCGCTCGCTTCCGCTCCTCCCGGCATGGCCATTTCAATTGCGCTGTCACACGTGTTAAAAATCTCGAGGGAAATTACTATATTCTTCTTATGACTTCCACTACTCGTACAGGGACATCCAGACTTTTAAAAAATGTAAACATCCAATATCATTTTACCTTCTTGTAAAACAACAACTTAACAACAAAGCAGATTACAGATTAAATAAAGCCTTACAAAGGTTGAACCTCCACGATTATTTATTGGCATTCAGTCTAGACCAAATCGACAACTCATACTCGTAGTCTTTTAATTGAATGTGTCCTGCAAATATATTAATTCAAATTCTCAGTTTGCTGGCTTTTACTCATTAATCAAAACAGGTTTCGTAAATGTAAGCAGCCAATTTCCAACATTAAAATGATTATATGACGTCATATTCATATGTATGACGTCAATGACGTAGCATAAAGTGAACACTTACGAAACAGAAATCTACAAACTGAACTGATAATTCCACATTCGATAACTTGTAATCTTAATGAAATCGTTCCAGCAATTTTTCCGAAGTTTAAGATTTCATTTAACGACTAAATTCCAGTCTTCCATGTTCCATCCAGCCACGAACAAACCAACAACGACGCAGCTAAAAAAGTATCGACAGACTCTGAGGCGATTAGAATTAGAAAGCGAAATTCCCGCAATGTGCCACAGCATACGTCGTAGTTTCGTGAAAGCTGAATTCACAATTGGAATGCATTTTTATGAAATGTGAGACCGTTCCAGCCGTTCCTCTTCTCAATTTTCATTTTCATGCGGGTTGATTAGTTTGAAAATCCTATGATTTGAGAAAACTAGCTTCATTGCCCGTGTATTAGGGTGAAAGCTATTTATTATAAATAATATATTATATAACCATTAATAATAGAAAATAAAGTTTATTCATTTAGTCCTAGCAGATTCAGAACTTTCATAGACTTTCGAATGAGTTCATTCTTCCATCTCCAAACTCGGTGATCTACCACACTAGAATTCTTTAAAGCTTCACAATTTGTGACTCCATGTGTACAACCAGATCGGTAATGAGCTAAATGACCCAAACTGAGATCAATTTCCTTTCGACTGCAGTGACCAGATTTTGACATACAGCTAATAGGGAAATGATTGTGCAAAGTGAGTACATCGCGAGTATCTAGAAATCCTTTGACGAATCTTTTCATTTCGGTATAATTTTCGGACCTGTACACATGCTGCAGGATAAACAAACAGATATTAATAATTTTTCAGGTACTATAAATAATATACGGATAATATAGATAGTTTTTCCTGTTCTATTCTGGGCAAACTATGTTTCAATAAACCTGCAGAATGTGCAATTGGTGAGGAATGTCAGGGACGTAACTGTCAATTTGACTGTCGAGATAGTACATATTTCTCATGTAGAGGAATGATGGATAAGTCTCGTTATTTTTGTCCATAATCTCGTACATTGCATTAACCATTTCGGCCCAATTGTCATGTTGCAAGGGTAGTAAAACCTGCAGTTAAAAGTGACATTGAATTAAGTTTTTCAGCGAAATGGGAAACTGCGAAAGTGGTAAGTGCGCTTGCTTCATCTGTATCCAGTAAAGAAATGTAGCGATACTTCTGCATATTTCGGTAGAAGCAGTCATTATAAAGGATCACTTCGCTTTGCCTTTTGAGATTTATGTAACCCTAGGAAAGGTAGGAAATAATCAGGAAATTAAAAGCATTACTTTTCATTAGGATGCGATGCGAAACCAAAAAGCAAAGAATCGCACCGGCTTTTCCAGAAAAATCTGCCGTAGTTCTGGCAAGTTGGGCATTGTACCAGGAAGACTTGTTAATTGAACATCGATGATTCCCTTGGCGGAATAGTAGTCTAGGACTTTTTGAATATTTGGGTGAACACTAAATTGATACATATATATTTTGTCAGCTCCCAGTATATGCAATAGCTCAATCCATTCCACAAGTTTGACGGACACATCTTTCTCAAGAAAATTGAGTCCCTTGACACAAACTGCAAAATTCTTCTTTGTGACCAATCTTTCGTTTACTACCAGCACACTGTTTGTCGCATTTTGACATGGACGCTCAACCAAACTGACAGAAGTAGGTGGATAGTCTGCATACTTTTCTGGAAGTTCACATGTAATCATGTACGGTTGAAGATGTCCGTTTGGATAACTACCCCATGAAGCATACCACGCGTATCTAATTTCAGAAACCTATAATGTACAAGGCAGACATTACGTGGATGCTTGAAATAATAAAGTAATTTTGTGTAATATCACTAATATTAATATGGTATTTGCTAACTTTAACAATTCTAGGTCTTTTATGTTCTCTCGTTTCCCACCACAGTTGGCAATACATGCTTATGTTTGGCATAAACTTATCGATCATTGCGACTATTCTGATAGAATTAGCAGGTGTGGGCGTTGTAGCTGGGAAAATGTTGGACTTCGTTCCTTTTGGTTTCTTAATTGCAATGCGCTCATCCCAATAGGCTCCGTACATGTAGACGGTTCCATTTTCAGTTGGAAACACCTTATTGATTTAAAGGCAAATACCATAGTTAAACTACTTTTTTAATGAAGAATTATAATATTGAATATTAATAATGTACAGCACCTGCCAATATAGATTATTAAACTGAATATCATAAACTTTGGGGAAAAATGCACAAGAAGAGTTTAATTTCTTGTAGGGAAATGGGTTCAGAACGTATGGGACATTTGGAACATTTTTCAACTTTAAAATGGCTTTAGCTACTCTTGGTTCGTCGTCATTGCGAGTTCCTATTCCTATGTCCTCAGAAATAACTTTTAGATCTTGTGGAATTACATCATCTTCATCCACAGGATATTGTTGCACAATTTCACTTTCACCTTCTAGAATGTTCTCGTCAGTTCCATTGTTATCAAAACTATATAAACTGGTTAGGAGCACGTAAACAATTGTACATAAGCATAGAAAATACAAGGTCGCTCTGTATAACTTTCGTTTCATTGGATATGACAAATAAGCCTTACTCCGATTTCTTTTTTCTACAATTTTAATAGGAATTAATATCTTCTGCATTATTATTATTTATTAGTATACAAAAAATTGTTAGTACTGCCTCTGGTGATCAATACTAAGCTTGTAGAAATTCCTGTAGAAAACTGTAATGTAAGAATGTTAAAGGTGTATAAGTTAATGATTGGATTTGATTATTTCCGTAAGAGCGAAAGTATTAATTTTGACCGTGATAAAGTCAAACAATACGTTCAGCTTAGGAAGATAAAAACCCATTGTACGTAATCAGGGTACCTTGACAACCACAGTCTGTTATAGGGTAATGACATACCTAGCTTTTTCCAAAAATAACAAACTTTTACACTTTGACCCAGATTTGGGTCAAAGTGTAGTTGCTTGGCAACCAATTACTACGAAATTCCCTG
>JABASF010003503.1:0-10098 GCA_019776145.1 Harlomillsia oculata
CTGAAAGGAGACTTCCAGTTTATTCCAGAAAAATCCATAACTCATGCCAAAAACTGAATGTTGGACACTAAAACCAAGAGCGTGAGGTCACGGCCTCTGGTCGTAATTAAGCCAGCAGTAGTCGATTGTCGATTCCACAGGAACGTGTGCTCATTAACCCATTGTGATTCATAAAATGTGATTTTACACTTTGCAAAAAAGCGTACGGCTAAATACTGAAGGTGAAACATAGGTCGAATGCTCCGCTGAACACGTACTCCGTTTGTCCAGTTTTCCAGAACTCGTAAAAAACTGGCTTTGAGCCAGCCAGAATACAAGCTTTATGGTCTATTACGATAACAAGCTCTGAATTGAACGTTTCTTAGAATTGCAAAGACGACATTTAATATTATTGGTAGCTGGAAAGTTTTTTGCGTCTTGTAATGAATAAACAAAAGCGAATTTCATAAGTCAATATTGAACAATCTTCGTCATCTTCATTGTCAAGTTGTGGTTGTCATCATAAAATTAGTATTTTTTGATTGATTGAATATTGTCAATATCCCTTTCCTTGTCCTTTTGTCTATGTTGAAGTTGACAATGGAATGCAAATCAATTTTTTCAGGAGTGTCAATAACAAGTGATGTTTTTGAATATTGCTAAATATAATGACATGTTTAATTGAGCAGAGAGTTGCGTTGCGGACAGACGCAAAATTGTACAAGGTCACAATTCGCAATATCACAATATTATTGTGTTTTCTTTTAGCTTGGCAAGTAAATGCTGTGCCATGACATGGCATACTGATTTTGACATTCGGGACACATTCAACTTGTACTTGTTGGAAGGAGTAATTTGTTTGCTTTTAATGTACACTCATTCATCAGATGGCAAAAACACTTGAGTCAACGCAACGGTGTGCATAAAGAAGAAGAAGAATATACGAACTACGAAGAGAAGAAGAAGAAACTTGAGAATTTTGCGTTCTTGGCCCAGTGTCAAATTCTTCACCGTTCCCTCTGTCCTATAGAATGAAGCATTGACTAATCATAATCATACACACGCAATTAATTATGTGGTGTATAGTATCAAATGCGCAAACAAAACTTTCGCAATAAACTTAACAACTTTTCTATTCCGCCCTTGCCTTACGGACACAACGAAAGAATGCGTGTCAAGTCAACTAACTTTTTGTATAATGAATAGTGAGTTTAGGATAGTGCTAATGACGCATTTTTCGCGAACCTTTTTCACCTTTGCAAACACATTCGTTGAAAAGATCCAGGTCCAGTAGATTTTGGCATGGTTTCTTATCGGTTTCAAAGACGAAGATCTCAAACACGCAAAGGGGACGGCAAAAACCAATCAGGCAAGATTAGTACAAGATGAACAAGATTTGCTTAAGTTGGATGCATGCGAAAAATCGAGAACTTCCAATTCCCTAAGGCAAGGCAGGGCAGGTATGCTACGTCATTTTGCATGTGCAAGATGTTTAAAATGATGGGAAATTAAACTAGACTTTTTTCTTATGCAACAACGTCATTTGAAACGAGTAGTGAGTATAGTTGGGATAGGAGTCGGCATATTGTGGTGTTTTTGTGTTGTAAAAGTTGAACGGAGTACGTCATTAGGTCGTCTCATTCTTTCTTTCTGTGTCATTGCATTTTAACTTTGAGTGCACGAGCTGCTCACTCATACAGAAAATTTTTAGTGAAGGAAGAAAGAAGACGAAGAAATGAAATGGTGAAAAATTAAGGATGAGTCGACTCCTCCAAAAAAGGATTCTTTTCTTTTCTTGTCTTGTCTTCATTTTATCAGGGCGTTTCATGGCCGCGCGGTTATTCGTTATGCTTAAATTGTGGAAATTTGGGTGGAGTGCTTTCAGGCGTGAAAGGCGTTTCGGTGTACAGGTGTACACGCGTGTGTGTGAAACAATCAAGTAGCGAACACGGATGAATCTCACTCACTCACCAAAAACCCAACGATTTGATCTCAATCTCATATAGTAACAGTAGCACTTCAAAATACCTCTTTTCTTTCTATAATTTCTTCGCGGCAGCATCTTCCAGGAAGAAATGCATCATTTGACCGTTGTTTGCCCTGCCTCAATCATTATCTTAATGTCACCAAGAAGCAATCTCATGGGTGTTGAAGCATTGAGCTCAATACACCGAAACCAAAACTTCCTTAATAATTTTGCTTATGGTGTTGGATTCAAAGAAAGCTATTTATACTACGTGAGTTATACCGTTTGAATCATTGGCCGAAGAGCTATTCAACTACGATAACAAATGATCACCTTGGATTTATCCTTCGTCGGCGGAGTCGAAGGAACAATTTTAACGAGCAGAGTATTCCGTTGGCGAGTCGTGCTCCTTCGATTGAATTAATGGGAAATAATAATATCATCTTTGCACACACTTTTCAGAGTAGTGTGAATGCTAATGCTTCGTGTTGTATGAATAATGAATCATGTCGTTAAAAAGTACTCAACTTTTCCTGTAATTCAGTACGATTTAAATGGGGTCACTCATTCTCGGGACACTTCACATCGTAGATTTTTCTGTTCATGCAACCGAAGAGGAAACAAAAAGGTTCGAAGCAAAAATCACAATTGTTCCATAAATTTTTAGAGCTGAATGCTCCACCGACACCGCCAGGAGTGACAATTGACAATAGCATTTGCGACTTGCCATTGTTCCGATGAAAAGTCAGGCACAAAAGAGAAATACAGGTCAAATGGGGTGGTTGGTGTGTTACAGACTGCAGAGATACTATACAAAAACGTCAGTAGTCGTCTCTTGCTCGGTCCATCACTCCCAGATTCAAATCACGTTATGTCAACTGTGTGAGAAGTCGTTCATTGTTGACAGTGGACAGTGGACAACACGGCAAACATCGAGTTTAAGCGTGAAGAGTCAACTCAAAGACTGTTTTTTATTTGTATTGCCGTTAGCAAGTAGTTTAATAATTGAAATGTCAATTTTCAATGCACATGTAGCACGCTCGGTGCGATTTGCGGTATGGCACAAGCAAATCTTCATGAAACGCCAATTCAATAAGGTATCCAAGAAAATAAAGTTCCTCGTGTTTCGCTCCCGGTGTCATCAAAGTCACAAGACAAAAATAAGTATGACTGACACGTCGAGGGAGGACATTATTTTGAAAAGAGTAACTCACCGTTGCTCAAATGGACACAGCTTCATTCAAAACTTGAGCAAAGTCCGTCTCGTTCATTGACGAAAAGACGAGACGAAACTGGCCAACAACATAAAAAAGTGACTGGCTCAAAACAACGGGACACAGCCTGCGAAAATGTTCCCCGTTGTGATATAGTGTACATGGTAAATCATGAGAGGGATGCAATTACCGCTGTATTATTACACGCACATGATGAGGACAAGACGATTGCAACAATGAGGATAACAATTGCACGAACCATAAGATGAAGTAAAAAAGAATCCTCGAAAGAGCTCCTTTTCCTTCCAAACTATGCATCTCTCTTTAAAAAGGACTTTCTTAAATGATGATGTAAAACTTCATTACGAGGACGAGAGACGAGAACCCAGTAGTTAAATCAGAGTAGACTTTTTTCGAGAATGCAATTGAATCGACTGAATCTCTCTGTTTCTGTTGTCATTTTTTGTTGCTTCTGCACGTGCCTCGTAATCTTTCAAAATTGCACGTCTTAGGTCAATAACCATACAAATCGAATAGAATCCTCGAAATTTCATACTTTTAAGAAATTAAGCAAAACTGTTTTAGGGGGTTTGGTTTACGTACCTTTGGCGTCTTCCCTCCTTCCGCTCGACGGATCTCCTCATCTAATTTCAACTTCCGGATACAGTCTTTCACCACGTCAATCCCTTTCGGATGCTCGGCTTCAGTCACACCCAAAAACTACAAGAAAACAAACAAATACCAAGAACAATTAGCACTTTTTGAAGCACCCACAACAAACAAATTAGTCACGGTTGACATTTTCAAGTACTTTTGAGTGCCTTTTGTTGATTCCAAACGCACTGTACAAAAAGTCATTTAAAATGTATTTTTTGGTTGTACCCTGCTTTTCCAAAGTTCAGAATCAAGTGATCACGCAACGCACATTATTGTGCGAAATGTTGTTCTTGTCATTGTCATCGGATCTGGCCGACGACATTCACCTCATGCAAAACGCTATTTGTAGAATACCACACGCAATTCCAATTCTCCTGATGAATATATACTCGGTGAATTATGTGTTCACTGCACTTTGTCATGTCAAGTGAACATATTCATCATTTCATTTCGTCATCATCAACTTCTTGAAAGAGCAATACTGCAAAATGGAAGATGCATTTCATTTTTGCACAATTGTAATGTGTAAAAGGACTATTGAAGCACCTTCGGCAAGTTTTTGGCCTCAACCATTACATTACATTCGTTTCACGATGTCTTACGCAAGTTGAAGATTATGAATGTGAATTCTGTTTTGTATAGTCATGATTTATCTTTGCAGCATTGTCCACAAAGTCCACATTATTATATCATACCATTTTTTGAGATCATCGTTTCATATTGAATCCTAAAATCTATTCATTCCTCCATACGTAGAAGTATTTGTTTATTATTGAACGAGGAAAAAGTTGGCAAAATAATCATCTGCGCACTCTGTAAAAATCGAGATAGCATTCATAGGATAGAGCGTATGGCATAATAATCAATGGTCATTCGTCGTCAACTCGTCTAAAGGAAAAGCAATTAAGAGGAAACCAGACCAGTTCGTGGGGCTATTTTGATTTGCGCATGAAAAGTATTCTATCCTGATTGGATTATGTGGACCCACATCAACTCAGGAGCAATACAACTTGAAACACAGAAAGCAAGATGAAAAGGCGTCTTTGTCTATGCTCGAAATCATATGGTAATTGCAGATCGGCTCACAAGAACTACTTCTTACGGCCTTTATTTCGCAATTGCCAATCTGTCTATACAGCCGCACAAGACGTTTTCGCTTATACACTTCACTTTGCTTTGTTGTTCTTGTTGACACAGAAAATATGACTAGAAACCTGAACCGTCACACTTTATACGAAGTCTTAACTTTTTAACAACCGGTCACAATGCTTGCAAAGTGCAAATAAATGCAGCAAGATTTCATGGAGACTTTTCACTCAAGCCATTAAATTAAATCGTGTGTAAAAGTCGTTAAAAAAGGTTTTTGCAAATTGCTCCCACTGCTACTGTGGAATGATATTCTCGCCGCAAAAAGGTCACATTTTTGTCAATCCAGTCCGTTCTGAAGACTCTGAGAGGATTTGCTCCATGCATAAAATCTATATTTCAATTCTCTGTCGGTAAAGACAACAGCACATGGAAATGAGTTCAAACCCTTCAACCACAAGAAATACAAGCCTAATTTCCCACGAGGATACAAGAAAAAACATCTTCACATCCATGTGTCATAAACTCTACAGAATATGAACCAACGGACCAACGTCCGGCACTGCAATGCTTTCAGATTCTCAGTTTCGACATAAGACAACGCAACAGGATGAAACAATTCGCTTTTCTAGGGAGAACGAATGACAATTGCAATTGTGCACTCTCAGCATTTTCTTCTCCTTGTAATAGAATTGTAATGTAACAAGAAACCAGCGGATTCGTCGAGTTCTAATCACTTTACAAGAAAAAAAAGTCTCAGAGGATCATCCTTTTCCCGTCTCAGCATGGCAAGCTTCAGTCTCACTCAGTCAAACACAAACATATATCACAGAAAATTGCAAAATCTTATCTTCTCGAGAAAACAAGCAACGGGAACACAAAATGATACAAAATTCGCAAAATTCATCGTTTCGTACTGTTGTTGTGCGGTTTGTTGGAAAACGAGATATATACTAACATTTGACAAGAAAAATTTTCTAAAACACCCGTCGTTCCGCGTGTCCTCGTAAACGAGCAGACACAGAGAACCGTTGCTCAAATCATCTCACGAGACAAGGTTACACAAACCATTTGGGTGCACGGGAACATCAAACATTTCTGTCAAGTTTTCAGTGAGGTCCAGCTCAAAATAAGGGCAACATAACAATTCCACATATCCTGTACACCATCAGATCTCTTAAAAATGACCTCTTTATGCAAAATCCTGATTGATATGTATAAAAAATTGAAAACGAGAGAATTTGAATCCGAATCGGCAAAAAATGTGAATGATTATGTACAATGCACGCCGTTATGTTATTATGGTTGAATATCCTTATCGTTTAACGATTGCAAAAAAAGGAAAACGCTTCAGTCATCTCATCTCATCTACCCCAAAAATGAGAGGCATCCTTCACAATTCACAAACTGAAAAAGATGCAGTCCGCAGCGTACAAAACGTGAGTTGCACCATGCAGAAATCACGACTTCACACCCAAATGCTAATTCTGCACGTTTCAAAGTTCCTTAGACTTTAAAGACGGCACAACCCTTTGCATGTAATCAGATTTTACAGGGCACCATGTGCCATGTGCCATGGGATCTTCGTCATTTTTGCGAAGCGATGACGATATGATGATGATGAGATGATGGGATCAACACCGGCCTTCTTCTTTTTCGGCAAAATTTGTGATACGGGTGTTGTGGACTGAAGAGTACGTTTATTCAAAGGATGTGCGCCTGACTGCGCATTTAAAATGTAAAAAAATTAAAAATCAGGCCATGCCGAAAGCAAGAACGGTAAAAACGAATTCGCATAATGAAAATGTACCAAATTACAAAATATTAATATTTCTGCACATTTCTGAATGTTCATTTTCAATAATATTAAATAACTTCTTAAAATGGACATTTAACGGAATATTAAATGAAAATCTGCAAAATCGGCATCAGGCGTCGCGTCGTTGTAAAAAAAACGTTAAATATTTCAACTTTGGGCTATTCGTTGTCCTCATGAAGTGAACCTACAAGTTGGAACATTGAGTATTGCTGTTATGTTTAGTGAAACTGTATAGACAAACAGAAGAAAAGGTTAAGGATTGGGAAGACGTGTTGTAAGATGTTGAGACGAGAGGGTTTCTCTCAGGAGACGATGAAGAGGTGACCCGAGCTGGTCGGAGCTTGGTACGGCCTGATACGAAGGAGAAGCGTGTGATAAAATTGCCTCCAGTCATTCATTGTCAAGGCTTGAAGTATAAGACGGTCAGACCAGCATTTGAAAGCATAAGAAAACGTCATCTTCTAATCCTTTGTAGTACCTTGCTGCATACGCAATCTTGAAGACGAATAGGTTCAAGAGAAATTGTTTGTGGTAAGAGTGTGTATACACGTAAAGGACAAGGCAAAAGGCAAAGTGAAGAGAGAAGGAAGACAACAAGCAATACGAAACAATAATCTGTCCATTTTAGTTCAAGCTAAACATTGAACAGACATTTCAAAAGTCAACTCAAAAGGGCTTAGTAACTTTAACTTTAGTATACTCTCAAAGAATTTGACTTTGCTTTTGCAAGAGTGTAAAAGAATCTGTTTTGCAGGGTGTTGTTCGCACTACCACTTTTGCAAATGAAAAAAGATTTGCAATAGCAGTGATAACGATATACTCTCAAAGAATTTGACTTTGCTTTTGCAAGAGTGTAAAAGAATCTGTTTTGCAGGGTGTTGTTCGCACTACCACTTTTGCAAATGAAAAAAGATTTGCAATCGTAGTGATAACGCATTCACTTCCTCATCCTTTTGCGAATTGATACTTTCTGGTGTCTGCGGCTCCGTTCACAGCATCAGATCACATCACCTCACGCTGCAATGAACAAAAATGCACATATCCCATTTCACCTTATGGACGAATGACGATGACTATTACTGCTTGTTGCTGTTTTGCACTCCCAGCCCAACCCATCCTGAACGTCTTTGGTTGTTGATGCCAAAACAAGTGAAATGAAACGTAGTAGGTACGGGCCTTTTGGCAATAGAAAGAGCAAGCACATTCCCCATTTTCCACAGTATTAGTTGTTGACCAGTGACCACTTTGGTCAGCTGTGTGGTGTGTAGGAACAGTGAACAAGGCGAAGGGATAACCAAACAGCCAAACACCAAAACCAAGCAATTCGACGATGATGAAGAAAGGAGGACTGAAGGACCATATGAGAAATCCCTTCACGAGTGAGTCAGTCACACTCACTTTAAGAAATTAGTACTTTTGTTATATTACTTACGATACACTATCGTTTCATCGAAGGGAACCAGTGGATCGTCCAAAAGCTACTATCTATGCTATGATTATTTGCTTCAGAAAATGATCTCGTCCGTCGATACAGTAGATTATTACTCTTATTATTACAGTTCTCACAAGAAGGAGAAAGTCAAAAGTTGAACAAGATATTCCACATGCTGTTTCGTCCGTCCGTCCGTTTCGTCCTTGTTGCTTTGTTATACTTCCACAGCAGCCTACAGGCTCACAACACAACTCACAGGGCTTCAATTGATAGTTAATATGAGCAGTTTTTGTGACCATCTTAATTACCAAAGAGCTGTCTCGTGAAAACCTTCCATTCTTTCGCTATGCTCCATGTTAACATTACAACAACGCAGAGAAACGACGAGAACGACCAAACCACCAACATGGCAAAAAAGGAAAAGCGTCAAGTCGTCGTCGTCGTAATCGTTGTTCGTCGTTTTGCTAACCTGACCACTATCACACAGCTACGGAGACGACGACCAAGTCACAAATCAGTTTCCTGTCCCATCACAAAGCGCTAAGTAATTATAATCTCTACGCACTTTCATCTCACCTATCTTCTTCCTTACAGAAACCATTCTTATGCCAATTGTTGCAAACTCCGAGTGAGAGGCACTCCAACATCTCTATAATCATTAGAAACTCATTGATGCATTTTTTGGCCAATTATCAATAAATTATGTGACCAAGTGACCATGCCGCCCATTTCTTTTTGGTCTAAACGCCTTCCACACGCTCAACTAATTTTGCATTCTCAAAGAAAAGTATAATAAAAAATGGCATAATGACGGTTGACGAATACGCATACGAAAATAATTATGCTCCTGGCCAATAAGTGAGATGTGAGAGAAGTAAGTAACAATAGGAAAAGTTTAATAATATTCTCTCCTGCTAAAAATAATCGTATTTAATCATTCCTACTGCTCTTTCTGTTGTCCATTTGTGCTTTTTGGTCAATTTGCAACTTGAGGCAGAATGCATAGATTATGCTGAGTGAGAGGTAACGAGAGGATGAGACATTCAGAAAAACACCGGATGGGACTATTACGACTACTAAATACAGAAAATGACAGGAAGACGAAGTCTTGAAAATATTATTGACTTCATTTCCAAATTGCGATGCTAACTAGCATGTAAGAATAGATTTCTAACACGCTTCCTTTCCTCCCATGTTAACAAACGTGATTATGCACCAAAGGGTAAAAGGGACTTTGCAAGTTTTCTCTTCTCTTGTTGACTGTCATCATTAGCATCCCATTTTTGTACTGTGAGAACTTCCTCCCTGTTGTCCAATAGAAATTCTTACCTCATCTAATGTTCTTTTGTGCCAACAACACATGACAAAAGCGAGATAACCTTTGACTTCTTCCCAAACTCTTTAAGGAAAATACTTTTAATGCTCTTATAATGCTTTCGTGGGCATTTTCACATTCTATTTCGTTCCCTCAGGTAAAACCTCTTTGTTTCACGATTAGAGTAAAATGTCCTTTACTAGTGACTTTGACATGTCATATACTGATATACTGCGAGCTGCGAGATCCAAGAAAGGTTTATAATTTTCGTTCCATTATGCAACCTATTCAAACGCGAATTAATTTACATTAAAAGTAACGAAAAAAACTTTGTGACTGAATTGAATAACATTCAAAATCTAAAAATAACATCAGACAAGCCGAACGTCGTCTGGAATGGCAAGCAGACGAAATATCCAGCTCCAACCGGTAGGTATTCGTTTAAAAAGCTCATGCTGACAATGTCACAAGTCAAAATAAAACATTCATTTAAATCGAACGATATGATTGAAATCTATTGCCGATGGGATGGTGTTGAGTCAAAGCTTATGAGTTGCTTATATGGAGACCTTGAAGGTGGAAAAATTCATGATGATGAGAATGCACTTGGATGCACAGAGACGAAGATTG
>JABASF010003504.1:0-10097 GCA_019776145.1 Harlomillsia oculata
TTTTCGTACTTTGAAGTTTGGATTTGGACGTACACGGTTTTATCTAGTTTCTATCGTCATCACATTGCTGAAGCTCGTAATTAAAATTATTATATTTTATTATGCTCGATCGAGTGTTACTAACGGTCCCAGGAGTGTAATGTATACATACACATACTACTATTCTCTTCTAGTCTTATGAAATTGTCATTAAGTCGCAAAAGTTTCGACACGAAAGTGATGTCACGAGCCAAGACATCGGTCGCAATTACGCAAAACTATAAACTCAACCCGTTTATTATTCACTCTATATGTCAAAATACGTCTCTTATGGACAAAGGTCTGTGATTAATATCCGCTTTCGGAGTCCCCAAGCTTACGCAAATGCACACAAAAGAAGCGAAAGGGCATGCATAATTAGCATAATACACAACGAAACACAACGCATTTATTTTAGTTTCCTATTTATTATTCCTGCTTGTGTGCTGATTCTGTTGACTATCAAACATGTTTACGTTTACCGTGACGTAGCGCTTTTATTCGTACAGAAGTATACATAAAGCAAACTAATTATCGTTGCTTGCGGGTTCTAAAACTATTTACCTTGGAGTTGGCGAGTTGGACGTTGGATCACTGGATATAAAACACTAAAATACAGTTTATTCATGGCTTCAACTTGCTTTCTTTCTGTGAAACTAAAGCTTTGTTTTCTCTCAGAAGATGAGCATTCACAAATATTTAGCTTTTTCATCAGCCAACTTCAGACTTCATTGGCTTTCAAATCATAAAGCCGTGCGGTAAGAATTCCATTTATTTTGTTATTGTTTAATATGTGCAGTGAATGTTTCAACGTGAAGCAGTTCCGACAAGGCAAAGATGTGGATTCCAAGGATCCCAATTTGCAATTTATTGCATCAAAATAGTAATTCATTTTATATTAATGAATGCTTAAAAAATAAAAAATACACAGGTTGAGGGGAAGAGGACCCTTGCACTGGCAACTATTTATGAGGGATAATATGACGAATACAATGACGACAAAAACCCGAAGCACAATCAAAATCACTGACATAAAATAAAAAAAAATTAGACCGAATTACAGCCGTAGTTTGTCGAAAAATGCGCTGTGGGGGCGTGACAACTCGTTACACCGTTCCAGACCATGAAAATGATGAAAAAGCGTTGCATTGATTACTTTGGATTTTGTTTTGGCCATTTATTTGTCACAAATTGATCACGAATCATTAGTCCTTTTGAATGATTGGTTCGACACGGCGTTTTCTGGAGAATCGGGCTACTATTTTGTGTTTTAGTAGCGGAAAGTGTCGACATATTGTGATTAGTATGTCCGTTAGGTTTTTCCAGCCTTTTAGGAACAAACCGTACAGTGGAACCCGAGTCTCGTAAACTACGGACACAAAGGCGGAGAGTAAAACGAGCAAACAAACGTACAAGCAAGCATGAAGTTTTGAATTCTGAAATGACATAGATATTTCACCACGATTCCAAGTTTGAATCAAGCGTGTTTTGCGGAGTATGTGAGTTTTGTACAGTGCATCACTCCAAATCCTTTTCCAGTAACCCCGACGAGGAAGGAGAAGTCCAAATTCCTGCATTTCCTCCATCCTCCGAGCCAAAATGTCATGAAATCGATCGTAGAATAGAATACTCGTTGGTATGCGTGGCAAGGGTTCTGTGACGATGGAACACTGGATATCATCCAGTTGAAACTGTTGGACACGATAAAGTATAGTAACAGCCACATCTTCAAAAAGGTAGAAGGCTTTGTTGAGAAGGATTGAGTACTTTTTTCGATAAAGATGAGACACGAGAAAGCGAAATGGTTGAATTCCGTCACCAAAAATGACATTAGCAGTTTCGTTTAATTTGTGTAGCAGTTTGTAATGAGCATAAGCTGAGTACAAGTACATGTTCAATTCATAGTATCTTTGAACTTGTTTTGTGCACACTTCGTTTGGATCTCGGTCTGACAACACTATAATTTCATATCCCGCCTGAATCAAGTCTGGGAGTGACTTGTAAACGAATCGTTTCGGAGGAGCTATGAATTCCGTCGTGACAAAGGTTTCGTAAGCAGTTTCAAGAACGATTCCTACGAACACCACAACTGTAAGAAAGTAGCCGGATTTCTTAATAGTTGGTGTTTGCTTCAGCATGACTGCCATCACCAAAATGACTTCTTTCAAAAAGTTTCTCCAATTTTTCCTGCTCTCAAATGCAGCTACTGTCAAAACGCAAATGATCAAGGCAATCCAAAGCGGATACGAAAATGGTTTCAACCATGGTGTGAAAATGTACAGTTCCTCGGGTGTGTTCCTTGTTAATTCGCAATAAAGGAGCACTGGGAGTGTCTTATCATATTCTACGATTGATATCTGCATTCCATCCATTTGCGCTCTGTTGTTCATGCTTTCCAAACGTTTAGGACCCAATGATTCTACGGCGTCACTGGATAAAGTTTCCTTTATGTGGGCACCTTTTTTCAATATTACGTTTCCTCCGAATTCTCCAATGGTCAACATTCGACTGGATTTCTCAGAATCAACGCCGTGGACGATGTAGTCAACGTTAAACTGAAATTTTTTGGATATAGTGTAAAACACAAATTCGTAAATGGTACATTCACCGAGATATTTTTCATTTTGGCAGTGGTTGAATACTGAGCGAGGGTTTGTACTGATAGTACCGATTTTGACTACGGTGTTATTCAGGCTTGTAGTGCACTCTTCTACGTCCTGTCCACCGAAATCTTCAACTGTTCTCCAAACCTGGTTGTAATTTGGATAAAGGCGGACAATAAATCAATATCTGAAACAATGTAACATTTTGATATTTAAAAATTAATTAAGCTTTACGATCAACGACAATTTTTATGCGAACCCGACTTACTAGGGACGATTGCTCAACGTCAACATCAATGAAGTAAATGGGATTGTTTAGCCAATGGAAATACTCAGTTTCAACTGGTAGTGGAGAAAGCAGATGAACTGGAGTTTGTGAGTAAATGATTTTCATGTCTGTTTTCCTGTTACGCCTAAAATGTTCCATGAGCATGGGGTAATTCATGTCAAGCATGTACGAACCTGGATCCGGGTCATCGTCCTCGTCACCAGATTTAAAATCCGGGAACAAGTACACACTGTACTCGTGCTGAAGCCATCTTGACCCGAAAGTATTCCACAAAGGTTGGTCATCGTGAATTACCCAATTTATTTCATTTGACAAGATGAGCACGTGTTGATGATATTGTGCAAGGTTGTTACAGAGTGAGGTAACGGCGTCATTGTTCCTTGACAAGTCCACAATGTTGACAATGTAAGTATTCTTGAACAACTGAACGGGTAATATGTATTCCGGGACGCCTGTACCTGACTGTCCCAAACAATGCTTCAACAGTGCCAAAGTGGCAAGAAGTTTAAAAGTCAACGTGTTCATTATTGTCGTGTTCAGTAAGTTCTCAACGGCAAACGTTAAAATGTTCTTATCGGTACAATATGAATCCCGTTCTTTCAAAGCTTCTTACGAATGAATTTTCAATTGTTTTCTATAGCTGCTGCAGACAACTGCATTTGTTGTGCTTTCTGAATCGTTGGCATCAAATGTATAAATCCCACAGGAGTGTCAATGTCAACGTTCATAATGTAAATTATGCAAGACTTAGCAAAACAAATAGCAGCATCAAGAAACAAAACAATAAGTGCGTAACCAAATCGTTCGAAGGTGCAAAGGTTGATCTTATAATGATTAATATAATGCTACTTCAATTCATAGTTTACAAACTGCAATATAAATAATCATTTTTACTATTTGCCAGACTTTATTTTATTCTGATAATAGTTTTGGAAAGATGTTTTAAAGTTTTGTATCTGCAATGAAAGAATTGGTTCATGCAGGTCACAATGTTTCGCATTTTTTATGCAATACATATGAAACAAACAAACTTTAACTTTCGCGTTTCCATTATTGAATTATGTATAACTTCCTACCAAAAAAATAGATTGACGACATCTTCAATAGCACTGACATTCAATGACTAACAAGAAATTATTCTCCAGTGTAGACTGGAGGCCTTTTCTCACTAAAGGCGACAAGTCCTTCAATTCTGTCCTTTGTGGGAATGACTTGAGCGTAACACGCTTCTTCAATTGCTAACCCGGTGGACAAGTCAACTTGACTTCCACGACTGATGGAAAACTTTGGCCATGCGCACCTATTCAAATGAACCAAATATTAAACGAAAAGGACTTTGTTCTGTTCACAATAATGAAATGAACCAAGTCACTAAATGTTTCATAAGAATGAGAGTATGAATTACTCCAATAGGTCCATTTGGAAGAATTTCCTCTGCAAGTTGTACAGCTCGGTGATACGCCGCATCCCCAGCCTCATTTTGTTTCACGACATGGTTAACTAATCCAACACTTTCAGCTTCCATCCCATTCACAATCCTGGCAGTGTAGATGAGTTCCTTGGCTTTGGCTACTCCAATGATACGTGGGAGTCTCTGAGTTCCACCGCCACCTAAAATTAATAGACAGACAAAGGAACATAGGAACATTATAGAAGAAAGGCATGTTTTGGTGACCTGTGACTTCCGTTTACAAAGTGTAGAATTCGTTGCTAACCTGGAATAATAGCTAACCGAGTCTCGACAACTCCCATTTTGGCAGTATCAGCTGCAACCCTAAGGTCACAAGCCAATGCAATTTCCAATCCTCCTCCCAAAGCTGCTCCGTCCAATGCACAAATGACTGGCATTGGTAAATGTTCCACTTGAGAAATAAGGGCTCGTGCCCTGGCCACGAAAGGTCCCACATCCGCTGGATCCATTTTGAGCCTTTCTTTCAAATCAGCTCCAGCACAAAAAATCCCTGGAACCACACTTCGGAGAATGACACAGCGTACATCCTTGTCAAAGCGGACTTGGGTCATACATTCGTCCAGACGATTCACAATATTCTTACTTAAAGCGTTCTTGGCTTTGGGTCTGTTGAAAGCCATCACTGCAATTTTCCCTTGACCTTCCNTTCCTTCGTGATGAAATTGAGTAGGAATTCATCATTTGGTGACGAACTAGCGACTGCAAAAGTCCGAATTTTATTCAAAAAACCTGTCGACGTATTCTTGTTCAGTAAAAGACCAGCTGACGATGACAAGGATAATGGCAATGGCTTTCCAAACTTTGACAATGACAAGATACAACGGCCAAGAACTTGAGTTGGGACAGGAACCATTTTGAAACTTTTTAAATCAACGTTCTCGTCTCTCGTGACCTAAAATAAAAATATTCAACCGGTCCTAAAGTTATAGTTTATAGTACAACAACTACAAATATCGGTACATGTTCAAGACTCAACACTAAAGCTAAAGTCAAGCAACAACTTACCAAATTGTTAAAAGTTAATAATCTTGACCTTTGACCTTTATTTTTTATTCGTCCTTGGCAAGGAAAACTGAATTGAACTCGCAGTCCACAGCTGAGCTCATTCAAACTACCGCGAGCTCAAATGCAAGGAAAAGCGCTCCATTTGATTCTACGTCAGGTCAGCCGTCTCGCGTGCGTCTTGCTCGTTTACGCTTGTAAAACTTTTTTTAAAGCATGTCGACATATTTTTAAAAAATTCAATTTTGTTTATTTGAACTGCTGATAAACCACACACCACACTGTTAAAATATAAAAATATTATTATAAGTTTGAACGTATTTAACTGAAATTACTGGAACGATGGCAGACCGTCGTAAGGAATCCCCGCCGCCGACAAAGGTACATTTTGTTTTAAAATTAATTTAAGTTAATAATTTAATTTAAGTTGAATTTAATATTGTTGAATGAGTTGAATTTTTACAGTTTTGAAAAAAATGAAACTTTAATGATTTATATTAATGATTTATTATTTTTAGCGATATCGACGTGGGAATGAATCAGCTGATGAGGACGACGGCACTGACGATATACTTAAAGATTCGAATGATTCCTACGTTACCTTATGTGCCAGTACGTCAGAGAAAAATGGAGGAACGGGCTCGATTCGGAACTAAACTACAATTAAGAAATACAACTGGAGATAAGAACTCGGGTGATTCGGATTCAGACAAATCCGGGGATGAAAATGAAGACGAAGTGGATGCGGAAGATGCACAAGCTATGGCTCGCAGAGCGAACATTTCACTGTTGGATCAACACACTGAACTCAAACGAATTGCTGAAGGTATAAAAATCTATAGAATGTGCCATTTTATTTATTTAAGAACTGCATTTCATTGTTTTACATTTTTATGAAATTGTGATTTTGAATTGTTTAACAGCTCGAAAGGAAAGTGCAAGGGAAAAACAGCTGAAGGAAGAAGAAAAAGATTCTTGAAAGTGTGGCTGAGAAGAAAGCTCTTATGGGTGTAGCTGAATTGGCTAAAGGTATTCAGTACGAGAAACCCATTAAAACAAGGTTAGTATTAGTGTTTTGACATTTTTCTTTTCATTGCAAATATAATAAAGATTGGTTCTATCTAATCATCTAATGTGTAATTTTATGTAGTTGGAAACCACCAAGACGGATACATGCGAAAGGTGACGAATATCACAATCGGGTACGAAAAAAGTACTGTATTTTAGTGGAAGGCGAAGAAGTTCCTCCTCCAATTAAACATTTTGAGGAGATGAGGTTTCCAAAAGCCCTTCTTCGAGGAATGAGTAAACAAGGAATCACTCGACCATCTCCTATTCAAATACAAGGGATTCCAACAGTGTAAGATGGTATTTTGAGGATGAACATGTATTTATTTTGTGTCACATGAAATGCTTTTCGTGATTCATTATTTTGCAACTTTGTTTTCAGATTATCGGGACGGGATTTAATTGGAATTGCTTTCACTGGAAGTGGAAAAACGTTAGTATTCGTTTTGCCTATTATTATGTTCTGTTTGGAACAAGAGACGAAGTTACCTTTCTTGAAAGAAGAAGGACCTTATGGTACTTAATTATTATAATTTTTAGTAGCTATTTCTTGTGTGTGATTACTGGGAATGATTCTTGACAATGACAGTGTTGTATGGTTTATCTTGTAGGATTGATAGTCTGTCCATCGAGAGAACTTGCCAGACAAACTTTTGATATTGTGAGCTATTATTGTAAATGTTTGAAAGAAGATGGGTTTCCGGAATTACGATCTTCTTTGGCCATGGGCGGTGTTCCTGTCGGTGAAGCAATGGACACTATTCGAAAAGGTGTGCACATCTTGATTGCAACTCCTGGACGGCTTATGGACATGCTGGATAAGAAAATGGTGCGATTGGATGTATGCCGTTATTTGTGCATGGACGAAGCAGATCGAATGATTGATATGGGTTTTGAAGAGGATATTCGTACAATATTTTCCTATTTTAAGGTAATTCAATAATTCAAAGCACCACAATAATCAATGAATCAGAATTGTGCTAACGCAATCTTTGTGAGTATATAATATTATGCAGAAACATTTTTGTTCACATGCAGGCACAGCGCCAAACACTTCTTTTCTCTGCAACAATGCCTAAGAAGATTCAAAATTTTGCAAGATCAGCGTTGGTGAAACCCGTTACTATCAATGTAGGAAGAGCCGGTGCTGCTTCTATGAACGTAGTTCAGGAAGTTGAATATGTCAAATCGGAAGCAAAGATTGTTTACCTGCTGGAATGTTTGCAGAAGACATCGCCTCCAGTGTTAATATTTGCTGAGAAAAAACAAGATGTGGATTGCATTCATGAGTATTTACTTCTCAAAGGCGTCGAAGCTGTTGCAATTCATGGAGGCAAAGGTGAGCGAGAAATTACCATAGACTTGATTTTCATAATAGCCAGCAAATTTTAATAAATGTGTGTATGCTAACAGATCAGGAAGAACGATCCAAAGCAGTGGAAGCTTTCAAATCGTTTAAGAAAGATGTATTAGTCGCTACAGACGTTGCATCCAAAGGTCTAGATTTTCCACAAATCCAACATGTCCTTAATTACGACATGCCTGACGACATTGAGAATTACGGTATGAATATTTAGCATAAGAGAACACATTTTTGTATTTTCTTACTATGTATTTTGAATGTGAATGTTAATTTCAATCTCAATTAATAGTTCATCGAATTGGAAGAACTGGACGTTCTGGGCGAAGTGGACTGGCCACGACTTTTATCAACAAAGGTAACGACGAGTCAGTGCTTTTAGATTTGAAGCATCTTTTGATCGAAGCCAAGCAGAAGGTTCCTCACTTTTTAGCGACTCTTCAATCAGAAAATGAAAAGTATCTGGATCTTGGAGGTACATTGTATTTCTTCACGTTTTTCGAATTTATTATTGTTATTAAAGCCAAACCTAATTATTTTTAATGCAATGAATTGTAGATGAAAAAGGTTGCAGCTATTGTGGTGGTTTGGGTCACAGAATTACAGATTGTCCTAAACTGGAAGCAATTCAGAACAAACAAGCTTCCAGCATTGGACGAAGAGACTACTTGGCACAATACTGCAACAGATTATTAGTTTGTTTTGCATCGTATATACTGTTTTTGTTACGATTTCTAATTTTTAAGCATTTTAAAACATGATTTTTTGTAAAGTAAAATAGTCCTAAACTAAATCTCTTTGTTAATTAATAATTACGTTTAGGTGATCTATATGTTCTTTAGTGTATTTTTAATGATAAAATTGAATAACAGCCTTACCACTTGTGCTGAAATTTTACATGGATTTCCTGTAATGTACGATTTTACTTGCGTCTAGAAAATTATTTTGTAATGTGATTTAATATTTAGCATGATTTGTTATTTTGAGACTAGTTATTTTAAACAGCATTCAACTTTTACCTGTGATGTTTGGGCTTGAAACTCCAAACTTGGTTTGGTGCAGCTGGTGCGGTTATGTTGCAAGCAACTTCAGTGACTGCCTGACCTCGTCCTTGATTCGAGAGACAATTAGTTGAGTACATGTTGACCAATAGGAATGTATTTGGTCCTGGTGGAACAGCAACCAATGACCAAAAGTTCATTTCTGCATGATTGTAGGTCGAATCCCACCGACTGGACACTTGGTTGTAGCTGGCGTTTACATTTTTAGACACGAAGGAGAAGAAAGTTGGACTTGGTCCATCCATTGCTTATAATAAATTAAAGCAAAAATGATTGGCAACTGAACCGCTTAACCTGTTCATGAACTTTATACGTTGTATAATATACAACCCTTCTTACATCTGACAAATTGTGCTCTCCAGTAAATGTTGGAATTGTCAGTGAAATTCTCCGCGGTGACTTGTCCGGGTGTCCACATAGAATTGTCCGGTGGTGCTGCGTTTGGTGGATGGGCGAAAAGGAACGATTGCTTTAATTCAAAACAAGTTAAATGAGCATGAAGGAATCAACCGGATTTATGTCTGTTTATACAATACTTGAAAGAATGACGTCATACCGTGTTCGTTGTGTTGTCAGTGTTGAAGATGGCAACATGATGGTGATGATGGTGACGTTTATGATGTCCATGTCTTCGGAATGGTGAATGAGCTTGTGGGTGAGACCCCGAATGGTACGGCGACATCGGAACAACAAAAGAACAAAGTGCTACCAAGCCCAGGAAGGCTATGGGCAAAATATTTGCAAATGCCATTTTTTGCAACAAACTCGTGCACGCAAGCTTTGAAACGTTTATAATGATAATGGTGCATGCAGACCATTTTATATAGTCGCAAAGGTTCAACGTAATCCCTTAGCTTCAGGAAATTCGGCCAGTTCCATGTAAGCCAGAAATGCACTTGCTACAAACCTTTTTTAACATGAATAACTAATAAAATAATAATAATTAATAACAATACTAGTAACCTAACCGGTTTGGCTTACAGTTCCGTCGAAAATTGGAACGATTGAGCATCAGTCACTTTTTCTGTTTAATTTGCTGATAATGATAACCAAGCAGAGTACAGAAATATATTGCATGGAACCTCGGACCCGCGACCAACCTCGTTTCGTACTATTCGTACATGTTTTTTATTGGACTTTAGCGTTACATCTTACATGGAAAAAAATGAATGACAATGGTAAAATGTGTTTGTGGCTTTTCTTTCCCATTACAATTTCTTTGCTT
>JABASF010003505.1:0-10093 GCA_019776145.1 Harlomillsia oculata
ACCGACGAAGGCAGCCGCTTCCGCGGTCGTGATATGCTCCAGCACGATCTTCAGCGCCGGATAGTCGCGGATCAGCGGCATCAGTACGCGCTCGATGAATACCGCCTCGCGATCGAAGATATCGACCGACTTGTCCGTCACCTCGCCATGGATCAGCAGCGGCATACCGATCCGCTGCATCGTCTCCAGCACATCGGTCAGCGCGCGGATATCGGTGACACCATGCGCCGAATTGGTCGTCGCATGGGCCGGGTATAATTTGCAGGCGGTGAAGACGCCGGCAGCATGCCCCGCCGCGATCTCCGCGGCATCGATACCGTCGGTCAGATAGCAGGTCATCAGCGGCGTGAAGCCGCCACCGTCGCCGACCGCTGCCAGGATCCGCTGCCGATAGGCCTCCGCTGCCGCGACGCTCGTCACCGGCGGGGTCAGGTTCGGCATCACGATCGCCCGTCCGAACTGCCGCGCGGTATGCCGTGCGACTTGCGTCAGCATCGCGCCATCGCGCAGGTGAACGTGCCAGTCGTCGGGGCGGCGGATGGTCAGGCGATCGGTCATGCGCCCTCCTATCGTCGTCGGCGCCGTGTCGCCACCTTGGAAAATGACGGCGACAGCCTAGGTGCAGTGGCATGAACGCCACCACGCTCACCGATCGCGCCGTCATCCGCCTATCCGGAGAGGATGTGCGCGGCTTCCTGCAGGGCCTCGTCACCAACGACGTCGCCGGCGCCTTGCCGGTCTGGGCGGCGCTGCTGACGCCGCAGGGCAAGGCGCTGTTCGATTTTCTCGTCTGGCCCGATGGCGACGACCTGCTCCTCGACGTCGAAGCGTCCCAGGCGGAGGCGCTCGCCCGACGGCTGACGCTCTATCGCCTGCGCCGGCCGATTCGGATTGCGATCGACAAGGGGCTCGCGGTGCATTGGTCGCGCGATGGGACGGAAGGGGTCGCCGATCCCCGCCTGCCCGCGCTCGGTCAGCGCTGGATCGCGCCCCCCTCGCAACCCGTCGACGGGTGGCAGGCCCACCGCCTGTCGCTCGGCGTGACCGAAGGGGTCGGCGAACTCGGCAATGGCGAAACGCTCTGGCTCGAATGCAATGCACGCGAACTCAACGGCGTCAGCTTCACCAAGGGCTGCTATATCGGCCAGGAAAACACCGCGCGCATGCACCATCGCGCCAAGGTCAACCGCCGCCTGGTCGTCGCGCCGTTGGCGGAGCCGGGCGATCGTACGCGGGCGACCTATCCCGACCTCGGCCTCATGATCGAACACCGCCGGGTCGAAGCCCTCGGCGATGCGCTGATCCCCGACTGGCTCGCCCCGGCGCTCGCCTGACGCTCAGCGTCCGACGGCGGTATAGGCGAAGCCGGCGGCTTCCACCTCTTCGCGGCGGTAGACGTTGCGTAGGTCGACCAGCACCGGCGCGGTCATCAGCGTTTTGAGCCGCGTCAGGTCGAGCGCGCGGAAGGCGTCCCATTCGGTGACGATCACCACCGCATCGGCACCCTCGGCCGCATCATAAGCGTCGTTGCAATAGGTGAGGTCGGGCATCATCCGCCGCGCCGGCTCGACGCCTTCGGGATCATAGGCCCGCACCGTCACGCCCTCGTCGAGCAGCGCCTGCGCGATCGCGATCGACGGCGCATCGCGCATGTCGTCGGTGTTGGGCTTGAAGGTGAGGCCGAGCAGCGCGACCGTCTTGCCCTTGGGCGCATCGCCCAGCACGTGCAGCACCTTGCGGCCCATCGCCCGCTTGCGGCTGTCGTTCACCTTCACCACCGCCTCGACGATGTGGATCGGGCTTTCGAAATCCTCGGCGGTCTTCAGCAGCGCCAACGTGTCCTTGGGGAAGCACGATCCGCCATAGCCCGGGCCGGCATGCAGGAATTTCTTGCCGATGCGGTTGTCGAGCCCGATACCGCGGCTGACATCCTGCACGTCGGCCCCCACCGCCTCGCACAGATCGGCGATCTCGTTGATGAAGGTGATCTTGGTCGCGAGGAAGGCGTTCGCGGCGTATTTGATCAGCTCGCTGGTGCGGCGGCTGACGAACAGGATCGGCGATTCGTTGAGGTAGAGCGGGCGATACACGCCGCGCATCACCCGCTGTGCGCCCTCGTCATCGGTGCCGATGACGATACGGTCGGGGCGCTTGAAGTCGCCGATCGCGGCACCTTCGCGCAGGAATTCGGGGTTGGAGACGACCTGGACATCGACCTCGGGGCGCTTCTCCCGCAGGATCGCCTCTACCTTGTCCCCGGTGCCGACGGGGACGGTCGACTTGGTGACGACGACAGTCGGGCCGGTCACCGCCGCGGCAATCTCCTCGGTCGCGGCGAAGACGTAGCTAAGGTCGGCATGGCCATCGCCGCGGCGCGAGGGCGTGCCGACCGCGATAAAGATCGCATCGGCGCCCGCCACGGACGAAGCCAGATCGGTGGTGAAGGTCAGTCGGCCTGCCGCCACGTTGCTCGCGACCAGCGTATCGAGACCCGGCTCGTAGATCGGCATCCGCCCCGCCTTCAGCGCGGCGATCTTGCCCTCGTCCTTGTCGACGCAGATCACCTCATGCCCGAAATCGGCAAAGCAGGCACCCGATACCAGGCCGACATAGCCCGAACCGATCATCGTAATGCGCATCGATACCTCGTCGTGGAGGGGTGATCCCCGGTCACGCGCTCTCTAGCGAAACAGGGCGCGATTGCCACCCTCCCAACCGGAAGGGCAGGGAACGCTTCACGGTCAGCACATTACGACACATGAGCGGACCGCGCAAAGCGAACATCGCGACCGATCTGCATGCGCTTGACGGGGATTACCGACCGCAAACGAAAAGGGAGGCCGGCTTTCGCCGACCTCCCCAATCGTATCCCAACGGTGGGACTGGTCTTACTGACCAGCGCCCGGGCCGTAGGTGATCTCGACGCGACGGTTCTGCACTTCGCGAACGCCGTCGGCGGTCTGAACGCGCAGACGGGTTTCGCCGAACGCTTCGGTCGAAATCTGCGTGGCCGGGACGGCGTGCGAGGTCATGTACGCCTTGACCGAGTCGGCGCGACGCTGCGACAGACCCAGGTTGTACTTCGGCGTACCCGACGTGTCGGTGTAACCCGCAACCATGACCTGCGCGTTGTTGCAGTTCTGGTACTGGCTGACCGCGTTGTCGAGGATCGACGCTGCTTCCGGCGTGATGTCCGACTTGTTCCATTCGAAGAACACGATGAACGGACCAGGCGAGCAGACCGGCGCTTCGACCGGCGGCGGCGGCGGAGCAGGAGTCGGCTCCGGAGCAGGCGGCGGCGGCGGCGGCGGCGGCGGGGTCGGCGAACCGAAGTTGTAGGTGATGCCGCCCAGGATGCTGTGCGAACGGAAGCGACCGTCGAACGTGCGGTTGGTCACGTCGACCAGCTTGACGTTGTCGGCGTTGAAGAAGCGATACTTCAGCGTCGCGTCGATGTGGTCAGTCAGCGGAGCGCGAACGCCCGCCAGGCCCTGCCATGCGAACACGGTGTCCGAGTCATCGACAAAGTTGCCGCGGGTGTTGAGCTGGTAGTTCGCCTTCACGCGAGCGACACCGACACCGCCGCCGACGAAGCCCTGGATGCCGTCATCGTCACCGAAGTCGAGCAGGCCGTTCAGCATGAAGCTGAGCGCCGAGGTGCGGCCGCCAGCATAGCTGTACGAACCGGCCGGAACGTTCACGAGAGCGCCCGTCGACGTGTACGCCGGGGTGGTCAGCGTCGAGGTGTAGCCATCGACGGTCGCGCTGCGATAGCCGACTTCGGTTTCGACGCGGAACCCGCCGAAATCGTAGCCGATCACGCCATCGACGTCATAGCCATAGTTGTGATCGACGGTGGCCGCATTGCGCGACGCGCCGATGTCATAGTTGATGTCTTCGACGATCATCGCACCGCCTTCGACGCCGACGTACCACGACTTGTCGCGGGCGAGGGCGGGAGTGGCGAGTGCGGTGGAGGCCAGTGCCAGAACGACGGCAAGCTTCCGCATAGAAGTCCCCTTTCTTGAGTGTCACTACGGACAGCGCAAACTCACTATCGGAGGGTTGGTTTCCACGCAAGCCGACAAAAGGTTGGAACTGTTGCGCCAATGTCACAGGTCAGCTGGTGCCGATCAGACCGTGGCCGCGCAACGCGGCAAGGATCGCAACCAGGGTGGAGCGCGCGATGTCGTCGATCGTGCCTCCGCCCTGCGGGTCGGCGATCGCGCCCTTGCGGCTGCCGACGACCTGCTGCCCGCCCACCGTCAGGCGCGCGCCGCGGACGTCACTTTCTTGCCACAGCCCACCCCGATAAGCGATTGGTATCGCTTGCGAAACATCCCACACGACGAGAGCCTCCCGCGGGTCGACGAAGCGCCATCCCCCCTCGCTCCAGCCCGCCAGTCGATTGGCTTGGCCCGCCCACGCGCCGGTCGGATTGGCCCCGACGACCCAGCATTGCCCGACGCCGGGCGTCGTCGGCGGAACCGACAGGCCGACCGCCTGCACGACCGGGTGCAACAGCATATCGATTCGCGTCAGCGCCTCATTATGCGTCAGCTCCTTGTCCGCCTGTCCCGCCGCCAACAGCGGCAGCACGAATCGCGTCGTCGTCAGACTGTTCATCGATCAAACTCCCAGATTGAAGAGCGTCAGGTGCGCCGGCGGCGAGATCGCGAGCATTCCCTGCTGCACCACGGTGACGGCGGCATCGGCATCGCCCGCCTCGATCGACAGCGTCGGCGCAATAGTCTCGACGCTGCGCACGCCGCCATCCGGCCGCGCGATCGTCACGCGATAGCGTTCGCTCTCTTCCCCCACGGCCGCGTCGAGCCCATCGCGCCAGGTCCATCCCGCGCGACTGCGCCGGATCCAGCCCAGCCGCCGCCCGCCGTCCGCATCGCGCTGCAGCCCCAGATGCACCGGCGATGGCGGCGCCACGGACGCGCCGGTCACGATCACCGCGGCAGTGGCGGGCGCGGCGGCATCGCCCACCCCGCTGGCCATCAACCGCACGCGTCGCCCGATCGCCGTTACCGGCAGATCGATCGACGCCACCGCATCGCGTTCGATCAGCGCGAAGCGATCGCCCGGCCGCTGCGTACCGATCGCCGCCTCGGTTCCCCGCACGCCCCGTCGCAGCCCGGTCAACGCCCAGCGCCCCGCACCCAGCGGCTCGGCAACCGCGAACCGGATCAATTCGTCGCCGACCAGCGCCAGATTACCGCCCTGCGCCAGCCGCGTCGCGTCGGCATCGCCGAGCACCATGTCCGCCCGCATCAGCCGCACGATCAGCCGGCTGCGCGAGTCGATCAGCCAGGGAGACGCCATGTCCGGCGCGCCCTCGATCACCCCGATCGTCGCTGGCGCCGCCGTCCCGCCCGCGCCCGTCCAGCTGGCGCCATCGTCGAGGCTGTAGAGCAGCGCCGCCTGTCGCCACCCCGCCCCCTCACCACAAGCCAAAACCGACACCCGCGGCTGGCTTAGCGGCGTATCCTCCAGCCCCGGCCATTCCGCCGCCACCAACAGCGTCCGCCCGATGCACACATCCGGCGCCGCCGCGACCGTCCCGCTGCTCGCCCGCACCGGCAGCGCAGCCGGCGCCAGCGGCACCAGGTCCAGCGTCGTCGCCAGCCCCACCATAGCGGCCTGCGCCACGCGCCACCGCCCCGCCTCACCGGCGATCGTCACGATCGCACCCGGCGCGATCCCCAGCCCCTCGCGCCCCAGCGTCACCCGCCGCCGCGTGCGCTCGCTCTCGCCGCGGGCCAGCAGCGCCGCCGCCACGCGCTTCGCCTCACTCGCGTCTAGCACCGCCGGCAGATCGACGCGATCGACCGCCTGGCCCGCCCCCGGCCGCCGCACGCGCTGCACACCGATCTGATAGTCCCGCGCCGGGTCATGATGCGCCACCGCCACCTCGCGCACGGTTCCGCCCGCCGCCGCGACGCTGCGCCTGCGCTCCTTGCCGGTATCGGCGATCGTCACCACCGCCCCACCGGCATCGGATCGCACCAGCGTCGCGCCCTCGGCCCGCCACCAGCCGCCATCGATCGTCGTCAGCGTCTCCAGCACGCCGCGCACGCTCGCGCCCGAGGCGGCAAAGCCGCCCAGCATCACCCCGCCGCCGCCGCGCACCTCCGGCGCCAGGGCGACGGCGACCGCCCCGCTCGCCACCGGCGCCGCATCGGCCTCCACCTCGAAGGTCAGCGACGGGATGCGGTTGCCGTAATCGGCCAGCTGCATCCCCTCGAACACCGCATAGGCGATGCCGCGATACGCCGGCACCGCCCCCAGGGCCGAAGCGATCAGCGGATCGACCGCCTGATCCTCGCCGCCCGTATGCAGCCGGAACCCCGTCACGCTCTTCCAGTCGCCCGCCGCCCCGCGCAGCAGCTTGCCCTCCGCCCAGATGCGCCGCACGCTGCGGATCGGCCGCGCCGACAACGCGACGGCGAAGGACACGCTATAACTATAGGTATTGGTCCCCGGCTGCCCCTTGCCGCCGCGGCTGGTCGTGCGCGTCTCGATCAGGTCGGTCGACCAGATCACCGTCCCCGCCACCCGGATCGTCCCGAACAATTTCGGGATCGGCGTGCCATAGCTCGACGTCTGCACCGACAGGTCGCTCAGCCGCGGCCCCTCGCGCGCTGCCCCGCGGAACAGTCGCCCGTCGATCGCCTGCCCCGCCAGCGCACCCAGCGCACCCCCGATCGGTCCGCCGATCGCCCGCCCGACCGTCGTCAGCACCAGCGTCGCCATCCGCCCCTCCCCTGATATAGCGCCACGCCCCGATCGGCGGCCACTCCGCCGCCCCCGGTCGCTCGACCACGCGGCGCAATCCTGCATCGGCATGGACGAAACCCGCCGCCGTCTTCACCGCGCCATGAATCTGTCCCGGCCCCACCGCGAACAGCAGCACATCGCCCGCTCGCCGTCCGTCGCCCCGCACCAGCACCGCATCGAAGCCCGCCGCCACCACCGCCGGATCGCCGCCACGCAGGGGATAGCCGCTCGGCACCTCCCCCACCCAGCCGGCACCCCGCAACGCCGCCGCAATTACCCCGATGCAATCGAGCCCATGAAGCGCATCCCGCCCGTGCAACCGGAACCTGGTGCCGACCAACGCCAGCGCTGCTGCCGCAACCGCATCCGCCGCGTCCTCATCCACCGGGATAGCGCGTCAGCAGGTCGATCCCCGGCAGATGCGGCTCGCCGCGAAAGTTCACGCCATTGCCGAACCGCGCCACACAGGTGGCGAAGCTCTTGTCGCACCCCTCGCTCATCTCGACCAAGGTGCCCGCCGCTACCGCAAAAGCGGGCGCCGCGCGCAGCGTCACCGTCGCGCCGTCCGACGCATCGATGCCCTGCGACAGCCCCGCATTGCCGCCGCCGAACCAGCGTAGCAGGCCGCCTGCATAGGCCCCCGCCACCGGCTCACCCGCGTCCAGCGTCACCACCCGCTCGACCGCCGACACCACCCGCGCGAACCGCCGCCGCCCCGTCATCGCGACGCGGCAGCGCGCATCGCCCAGATCGGCGCGGCATTCGGCAGACGTTTCCTCCACCACCGCACGCGCCAGCGCCGCGCTGACGCCCGCCAGTTCCGCGGTAAAGCCATGGTCGGTCAGCTCGACCGCGCCGATCCGCCCCTCGCCCAGTTCGGCCAGCCGATCGCCCGTCTCCCAATCGACCGCAAACACCCGCACCCGCGCCCCGTCCCAGCGCCCCGCGAGCAGATCCGCCTCGCCGATCGCCGCGCTGGTCAGCGCCCCGCCGATATCCATCGTATCCGCCTCCAGCCCGTCGGAGCGCTCGATCGCCGACGGCACCATGCCCGGCGCCGCACGGTGGATGAGGCCGTCGATGGTCACATCGCGATCATGCGTCGTCAGCCCGATTGCGACCCCGTCGCGTCGCTCCACCCGCCAACACAGCGCGATGCACGACAGCGCGCTCACCCGCGCACCTCGATCAGCGGCACCGACACTGCCTCCCCCGCAAGGAACGTCGATCGCGCCACCCGCAGCCGATCCTCGGCAAAGCGCACCATCACGTCGAAGGTGAAGCTCGCCCGCACCACCGCACCCTTGGCCGGCGCCGTGTCGAGCACCACCACGCCATCGGCCTCGACGCTGAAGCCCTGCGTCGCAACGCCATCCACGCCAATCCGCACGCTGCCCGCCACCGGCCGCACGATCCGCCGCGTCGCCGCGCCGTAATGGCGGACCAGCTCGAACCGCCGCACCGCACCGTCACCCGTCCCGATCACCTCGTCCACGCCGCTCGCATCGAACGGGTCGCGCAGCCGGAACGCCCGCGCCGGCCCCATCCGCGCGCGGAAGAAGGCGAGCAACGTCGCGATATCCGCCTCCGACCGTATGCCCGGTCCGACGTCATAGCTCGTCCGCGCCTCCGCCCAACCCGCGCTGCGCTGCTCCGCGCCGCCCGCCGCGGTCAGGATCGCGGTGGAAAAGGCCGGCGCCATCTCCGCCTCGCGCCCCAGCGCCAGCGGGAACAGCACATCCTCATAATCCTGCATGTCGTCTTCCCCCTCGAAGCGGACGAAGCCGTCGCGCATCACCTGCGGCAGCGCCCACAGCACCACCGATGCGACGCCGCGCGCCCGCGCCACCTGTCCCGCCGTCTCGATCAGCGCCCATTGCGCCGCCTGGTCGGGGCGCAGCACGAAGCCCGACAGATAATGCTGCCGGTCGCGCGGATAGCCCAATCGCGCCTCCGCCGCCGCGACGCCCCGCGCGGTCGCCGCGGCATCGCCTTCCGTTACCCAGTCGTAATCCTCCAGCTGCAGCACATCGAAGGCGGGATACGCCCAACCCAGCGGCATATTGGCGCGCTTCAATTCCGGCGCCGCGCGGTCGAGCACCGTCGGCAGATAGGTGAGGAGCAACGTCTGCGTCCCCGGAAACGCCGCCGTCACCCATCCCGCCAGCGCCGCGGTCGAGGCCGCCAGCGCCGCCCCCGCCCGATCCATCGTCGCGCGCTGGCTGGCGTCCATGCTCCCGCGCACGCTCGGGATCGCCACCGGCGCCAGCGCCGCCACGGCCGCGGCGTCGTACAGGCATGGCCGCCCGTCCGGCATCGTCCACCACCATGGCTCGCCGATCTGGAACTTCGGCCGCAATCCCGCCGCGACCCCAATCCCGACGAACGCCGCCGCCACCTGCCGCAGATAGGCCATCGCGTTCGTCTGGCACGGCGACAGCAGAGTCGACGGCGGCTCCCACCCGGTCAGCGCCGGCGCGCCATCGGCCGCGCGCTGCTTCCAGTCGTTCCAACAATGCGCGTCGAACAGCTCGTAGCTCAGCGACCAGATGACGTCATAACCCAACGCCTTCGCGCGGGCCGCAAAGTCGCGATGCCACGCCGCGCACGCCACGTTCAGCACGCCGCCGGTCAGCCCGACGTAGAAGCCGCCGTACAGCGCATCGAGCCGGAAATAATGGCTCATCCCGACATAATGCGTGATCGCCCCGCGATAGCCGAGGTGCAGCGCATTGCGCAGCAGCCGCGCCGGCGTCAGGTTATAGCTGTCGTCATAGCCGCTCGCGATCTGGAAACCGTGCTCGGGCAGCACCGCCTCGCCGATGCCGATCACCGCCCCCGGCCCGTCGCACGCGATGCCCGTCAGCTCGACCCATCCCTCCTGCGCTGCGGCCAGCGGCACGTCGGTCTCGTCGAACTCGGGCGCGACCAGCGACACGAACATCCGGTCGACATCGCCCGCCCACACCGGGTCCGCCTCGCCCGGCAGCGCAAAGCCGCCCACCACGCTCGCAAAGTCGATCACGACACTGGCATCTTCCGGGTTGCCGGTCGCATAATTCCACAGCCGCACATGCCACACGCGCGCCTTGCCCGCGGCATCGCGCCCCTCGATCGTCAGCGTCGGCCCGCGGATCGCATCCAGCGGCTTCACCCCCGCCGACCGCCAGCGGAACCGCAACCGGCACCCCCGGAAATCCCGCGCCGTCTCGTACCGCAACAGCGGATGGTCGAACCGATCCTCCGCCTCCCAGATCAGCCCGGCCAGATCGCTCCGCCGATAGAAGACCGCATCCACCCGCAGCGC
>JABASF010003506.1:0-10092 GCA_019776145.1 Harlomillsia oculata
AAATTCATACCGGCCATAATTTAATCGCATATCCCCAAGTTGGATCCACTTGACTCACTTCAACTGTCAAGTCCTTGGCACCTTTCTTAGGCCAAATTTTAGATGTCAGCGTGATGTTTTCACCTCGTGAAATCCGGCACGGGTTTGTATCACATGGGGGATCAATGAACAATTCCAACAATCTTGCATGAACGGATCCACAATCCGAAATCGGTAAGTTTGTCTTTGCTAATTCTTTACCTTCCATTACATCCTCAGAACTGTCGTTCACATTATCATTCCCACATGTCGTTTTTGCAACACTAATCGCAAGACTGACACTAAACAAGCTTAATAGAATCACGATCAACCCAAGTTTTTCAGAAATCTTACAGCAGTGCATAGTTTATAGTTGTATTGGGGCAAATTGATAAAAAGCTTTGTCGTTTCTATACCTTCTCTTCTACCTTCTACGATTCAGAAATGACTAGATTATTACTGCATCAATTTATGTGCCAAAGTCTAGTCGCAAAGTCGCAATGCCACATTCCCAATGTTTATTAGGAAAATGCATCGTACCGTATATCTGGATCATTTACATAGTCAATTAATTCTAATTGCAATTATTCTTACTGATTGCGCAATAATTTTACCCAAAATCCTTCGTCAAGGTAAAAGCACTTTGCTATCATGGTTTTCGTCGTTTAGCTCACAAGGTTATAAAACCAACGCTTTTCATTCATGCAGCTTATTAAAAAGGAACGGAACGGAACGTGTGAGAGTTGATTCGGCATCATCCCCTGGATGAAACCTGGTCCTGGAATGCTGGAGAATGGCTGGAGAAAGGGTGAAATACACAAAGGGGAACATGCTACAGGCCATGAAGAAGGGAATACGACACAACACAGTAAAGAAGTGAACTGCAGAATGTTACCACACAATGCCACACCTGTTCATGATTCACCTCAAGTTTCACCCTCACTCAACTCCTCAACACCTAAGACACACCTGTTGACGCCACAAATAAAAAGGCGCAAAGGCAAAATTCCATTTCTACGAATAATTGGATCTAGCCGTGCTGTGTTTAATGAAAAATAAAACGAACTGATCAATCAAGATCTCAGTTAAAAATGGTTGTGATTCGATCATTTTGGTCACCTTGTTACTGGTACGAAGATGTCCGTACCGCAACCAAACCGATTGCCTTTTACACGGCCGTAAGACTCAGTACACTTTTAATTGATTGTGTTTTTGGTAATTTAGTTAATTACAACTTTCTGCTTTTGACAGATAGCTTCTGTTATTATGATCACGTACACTTGCTATGTTCTGAACGGGGGCGAATCGAGTCAGTTCTACATGCCGTATTTTGAAGCAGACTTGCAAACCAGTAATCAAAATATAAAGACATGCTGTATTTTGAAGCAGACTTGCAAACCAGTAATCAAAATATAAACTTCATTCTGATTGACTATTGAATAACAACATTAAAGCTGGAACTAGAGCCACTAATTGATATTTTTGTAACATTTAGCGATGCCAATCGCAGGAGGATTTGCTATCATCTTCTTTCTATTGTTTCTCGGAGCTTCTTGGTTGTTAGTGAAGGGTGTAGAAATTGAGAACCGGGCATTCATGCTTCCGTGGATGGTGGCCATGTCCATCGTCATTCTCTATCAGGTCATCATGGGAATCCATTGGTTGTTCAACTATTACATTTACGTAAGCAACATTTAAGATTTAACATACACAACAACGTTAAAATGTCAATTGTCAACAATTCAACATCATACACGCCATTTCCCAGAGCTTTCAAAACATTCTCTGCTTATATTAATAAGCTTATATAATGCAAATGAGAATCGGCTTTTTGATTTATTCTGTATCTATATCACAGTTGCAGTCCGTTTTGGCAATCCTCTGTATGTGGGTGTGGATGAGCTACAACGTAAGATTTGTCAATTTGTGTCTCGAGTCTCGACATGCTAGCGAAATTCATGAAACTAATTTAACATGGGATAAAACTAATAGATGAATTCACTGTTACAGATTTACTGCTTGCTCAGTGTCATTTCCACCTTCCAGATCATTCGAATCAAACAGCAGCCAGAATTTGTGGTGATTTACGAATGAAGTAAACTCCAAAATCGCAAACTGCACACGAACAATCTGGACGAGAAGCAGACTTTAAAATGAACTGCTCTCTTTGAATGTACAAATACCAAGTTACAATGACAATGTTTTCATTTTATTCTTATTTACACGAGGTTTTTCGATGTTGTTGACTATAGTTTTTATGAAAAAATAAAAAGCACACCGAACAACTTTAATTCCTTAAGTAACATCGCATAGGACTTTATTCTTAAGCGTTTGCAGAATTTGTTTTGAACAAGGTACTTAAAGTGTTAAAGTGCATATGTTAGCATTGTATTGTGGGCAAGAATCGTGTCGTTCATGTGTGTGTCGTCGAATATGAAAGCGAAAGGCTTTGGGACATAATTAAGGCTTTGTTAATTAAATTCATTAATATCATAGTACTACACGCGACGTTTGGACCACAACTCTAAATAATGGCATTGACGTATTGCTCAAGTAAATTGATGAACAGAGTACCTTTTTAAATCACTACACATCGATGAATCCATATCACTAGCATCTGGTAATAAATGACTCGTCCGTGTCGTCGCCAACGGTCATTTTCACTTGATAATAATACTTTCTTAAACTTCATCACTAGACACAAACAGGGAATTTTTACCACTGAATTTCAATGCATAATATTAAGTACGCTTAAATTAAGTTTTGACTTCATGAATCATGCATTGAAAGAAAAGAAGAAAGTAAGGATGTTCGTCGTCACAAAAAGAGAAAGCATTGAATATCTAGTATTTGATGAATCCTAAACACTAATATAAGTCTACGTAATTACTTCATCTATTTTTTCTCTAACCACAATATTCAAAAAAATCTAAATTCCTGTTGTTGAAATTCTTAGAGTCTGAACGCATCGTCGAGAAGATGAGCGTGCTCTTTCAGGTGCTGGTGCTTACTACCGGTGGCAGGTGAAGCTGACACTGCACGACCGCCGTAACTATTCACAGGAAAAAATATTCAAATCAGTAAACTATAGCAAAGCTGTGATGAGTCAATAAATTATACAATACAAGAAAAGGACATTACGTTACCTCATTTCGCGATCAGGTAACAAAGATCTCATTCTTGGTTGAATGTAAGTCCAAGCACCCATGTTTTTTGCTTCCTCTTGCACCCATTGCAGTTTAGCATTAGGATACTTATCAACTTCTGCTTTAATTACGTCGTATGGGAACGGGCTCAATTGCTCAACTCGACAGATACCCACTTCGTTTTGAAGTCCACGCTCGGTGCGAGCCTTGTTCAAGTCGTAGAACACTTTGCCGGAGCACATAATCAACTTCTTCATATTAGAATTTCCGTTTGCTTCTGGGATGATTCGCTGGAACACTGTGCCCGATGACATTTCATCAAAACTACTCTTTGCTTCAGGATGCCGCAAAAGAGATTTTGGTGTCATTAAGATCAATGGTTTCCGGAACGGAAGGGCGATTTGTCTGCGAAGAATGTGGAAATAACTCGCTGGTGTCGTACAATTTGCCACAATCCAGTTGATATCATGTAGCTGGCGAATGGCCAAATCATCAGTAAAGTTGGGAACATAATCGGGATCGTCAGATGACATTTGAAGGAACCGTTCCAGTCTTGCAGATGAATGTTCGGGACCCATTCCCTCCATGCCATGCGGCAACAACATAACGAGTCCTGACTGTCGTACCCACTTTGCTTGTCCGGACGAAATGAACTGATCAATGATACATTGAGCAGTATTGTTGAAGTCTCCGAATTGAGCTTCCCAGCAAACCAAAGCATTGGGATTCGTCATTGAGTATCCCAGCTCAAAACCTGAGTTATAATTCAGAGCAAACGTAAACAAATTGGTTAAATACAAAGAAAGCGTTAATAGAAATGTCGGTAAAATATTTCTACGTACCCAATACTCCGAACTCAGACAAGCTGGAATTGCACACTGTGTATGGGGCTTGGTCCGGATACAAATTGCACAAGGGTCGGTATGTTGCCTTGTCCACTTTCTGATGATGCAGGACATGATGTCTGTGGCTGAAAGTTCCTCTCTCAACGTCTTGTCCACTCAAACGAACGTGAATTCCTTCTTTGAGTAAACTTCCAAAAGCCATGGCTTCAGCTAACGCCCAATCTACTTGCCGACCTTCGACCATTTCCATTCGGGTTTTCAAAATACGTTCCAAACCTTTATGAATCTCAAACTCCGCAGCATTCGGAGGTGGAGAACTGAATCGTTTGCCAATATGAGTCAAGGTTTCCTCATGAACTCCAGTCGGTGAGACCTTCATAGGATCCTTGCCTTCGAAAAAGCCCGACCATGGAGAATCCAACCAATCTTTGTACTTTATATTGACTACTTGTTTAGCCCTTTGGTATGAGTCCTCACAGATTCGTTCGTACTTGTCTTTTACGTCCTTCGCTTCTTCCTGAGACACGACTCCTTCATCAATAAGTCTCTGTGAATACTTATCCAGCACGTGATTCATGCTTCGAATTTTACGATACATAAGTGGCTGAGTAAACATGGGTTCATCAATTTCATTGTGTCCGTTTCTTCGGTAGCAAACCAGATCAATTACAACATCCTTGCGGAACGTTGCTCGCCATTCTGCTGCAACGTTGCAAACGTGAATAACTGCTTCTGGGTCATCCGCGTTAACGTGGAAAATCGGAGCATTCACTACTCGGGCCACATCTGTGCAGTACGGACTGGATCTAGAATGTCTCGGATCAGTGGTAAACCCAATTTGATTGTTAACAACGATATGAACAGCTCCATGAGTAGTATAGTCGGGCAGTTCAGACAAGTGAAAGGTTTCAAACACAATTCCTTGACCACAGAAGGCGGCGTCTCCATGCAAGAGGATGGACATGACCTTCTTTCCTTCGTTGTCACCACGGTAGAATTGCTCCGCCCGGGTTTTTCCTTGGACGACTGGATCAACAGCTTCCAAGTGACTGGGATTGGCAACAACAGCCAATCGAATATTTTTATTGGTGACGCGATTCAATCGCTCAATGTAGGTACCCAGATGATACTTGACATCACCTGAACCATCGTCAGCCGCTTCCAGAGCAGCAAACTGAGAGAAAATTTGTTCTAAGGGTTTTCGACAAACGTTAGCCAGAACGTTCAATCGACCTCGGTGGGGCATGCCCATGATGATAGATTCAACTCCATATTCTGTCGATTTGTCTATCACTTGTTTCATTGCAGGAATCAACATTTCACAACCCTCAAGTCCAAATCTGTAATCGGACAAAACAGAATTCTTTCAATCTATTCATAACAATTTATGCAGTGTTACTTCAATGGAGATTATTACCTTTTCTCGCTGGACCATTTTCGAGCCAAGAACCCTTCCAAACCCATTGATCGAGTTAATCTTGCTAAAATCAATCTTTTGGTGTCGTTATCAAAGTCTAGAGCACCAGGAGGTTCCATCTTTTTCCTAATCCAATTGCATTGTTCCAAGCTGTTGATGAACATAAATTCGACGCCAATAGAACGACAGTAAGCATCTTCTAAACGCTTCAGAATTTCTCTCAGTGGTAAGGTTTTCTGCTTTCCTCCAATAAACGTTGTAGCAGGTAACTTGAACACTCGGTCCATGTCCTTTTCCTCTGTATTTTACATTCACAATGTTAAAAATGATCTAATAATTGCATCTCTTCAGCAACTTTCACCATATCAAAGCAGAGAACAAACAAAATGACCACCGTGTATAAGGAAAGGATAGGAATTCAACTATAGCTACAACTGTATGCTAAAATAACTAAAATTGCAGAAATAAAAAGACATCTGCGTGCTTTGCAGCAAATCGTGATAGTGACTGAATAGGATCGGGCACAAACTACAAAATGCATGTAAAATTTCTAATTCAAAAATAAGTGAACATTGCGACTTTGCGACTTAGTCAATAATTTATTTGATCAATTTTGATCGATGACATTTCTCCAGGATTAGTGCTCAGTTGTGAAGTTGTAAACGGGAACATGCGAAAACAATAAATAAACGTGTGAACTCAAAACGAAGGAAGCAAAAAATCCCAAAAAAACGAACGTAGGATTCATTGTTTCATGCGTAAAAGTGATTGAAAATTACCAAAAGAGTAGGATTTGTAGATAAGTTCCATTGGAGTGCTGTCATCGAGGTCAGCATTATTAATACCTAACGGATCCAAGTCTGCTATGTTATGACCCCGGATCTGCAGGTTGTCATCACACATCACAAACAAAAAGACAGCTTTGTTAGTTTCACCAAAAGGACAAAACCAAAACCAAAACCTGTCGCTTTTCGCAAGGATCCTATTTATTCACGGCTGGGCTACCCGCTAGAGATTATTCATTTTGTGAAATGACTAGTGATCAATAACTCATATGTTATTACATAATATCTTATTAATTGTTACATAACATTAATAAATTCCAAAGACATTCAGTGCATTAAACATTGCAATTTCCTAAAGCCAAGCAAAGCGAAGCCCATAAAGCAGTAACTGGCATGGCACGGCCTTTTACGCAAATATTTATAATTATTGTATTTGTCTGTCAAGTCTGGTGCAATAAGTACAAATATACATGCGAATCTTATCAAAACCATGTCATGATGACACTGACATTGACGCAAACCCGCTTTATCACACCTCTCTTCCTCAATTACAACTGCATGTCTACAAAGTTTGATTTGATAAACTAAGCTACTTTTTATATATTGTATACTAATACTATAATATAAAGCATATTATATAATGTTTGCACGTTTGCAGTTGTAAATGAACACTCCAGTATTTCAAGGAGGTAAGTGAAATAATGTTGAGGGATACTAAAATAAAAGGAAACACCAACGGCAATTAAAGAAATTACTAGTACAAGATAAGACATGAAAGGGAATCGTATCCGGAAAAATACAGGTGGCTGGATACATGACTACTCATCAGACTAGAGAAAATAAAATCAAAATAAAAAAAAACAAAAATACTCCGTTCTTCGACTAACCATAACCATGCAAATAATTTCTGACGACAATCTCCTTTTCATTTTGCGTATCAGAATGCAAGTCGGCGTGAGTAATTCCTAAAGGATCCAACTTTGCTATATGATGTCCTCTGGCCTGTAAAGTTTGTCAAAATGGTTTCATTGTCACATTTCTATGCAGAGGTCAACAAACAAAATGCTAATTTTCTCCTTTGCAAGTATAACAACTCCATTACAATTTGCAATCATAAAGTTTATAAGGATAAGGACAAACGATTGCATATGCATTAGCTGCTGCGCGCTTCATTGCTTAATTTACAACGCCGTAAAACATTGTTCATTGCCCACAATGCCCAGCAGAAGAGAAGTGCATGCAATTCCCAATTTGAATTTGTAAGTATAATATTGAATACAAAAAATAAACAGATAGCAGTGAAAATAATAATTTACAAAAGGACTCCTCCAAAAAATTGACAACATGATTTTAAACATGACACGAAAAAAATAAAACAAAGCAATTATATTATTAAATCAATAATAATTATTAATAATCGATTGGGAACAAGAAAACATTATGCTACACCAGAAAGAAGAAAGTTATTAATAGCCGTGATCATCATATAAATAACTAACTTGCAATCTTCAGTCAAGATGTCAAGAATGAACAAAATGAAAGAAACGAAGAGACCAAAGTCAAAAGATAATGTAATATAGTAATAGACAGACTCAGTAAATCCACATGGTCTTAGTTAAACTGGATTTATCTACATTTCCTGGGCAAAGTGTCAAGACGCACGCTAAAGTTCCATTGACTTTCTCGTGACTTTGAGGGACGTCGAGTCAAAGTTGTTAATTTTGTTTTTATCATTACTTTATGAGGTACTATAATAAATAGCAGTCCATTCCTTATCAATTTTGACGCTAATGCATAAAATGACTAAATGATCATAAAAGGAGTCAAACGCCAGTTACTTGATAGCTTCGAATGATGGCTTGCACCGCAAGATGATCATCGATGATCTTTTCACTCGGTGATACTCCACCAGTCATCGCTAATCCGCCACCGCCCATATGAGGAATGAGTGCACTTCCTCCAAACGCAGACAATGGAACCGTATTCTTTTCCGGAGGTGCTAATGTTGGAGGTCGCTGATAAGCTTCACCTGGATTGGCTCCTCCGTACGTTTGACGGAAGAAAGCATCCCAACTCTAGTAATACAAAACATTTACATTTCGTAAAACAACGGCTAACTGAACAGTATTCATTGTCAATAAGCCGAAAATGAATAAAATTCTTCATTTACGGCATGAACGCTAGCGGGATTTTCCATCCATGAATTGTACATGTCTTCCACATAGGCTCCAGTTGATCCATTCAAGAAAGGTTCAGCTGCTGTCGAATAACTTTGTTTGTTATCGCTCACGTCAGTGGATTTGATAACCCCGCCGACTGAACTAGTCGTCGTCGTTCGATTCTGAATGAGACTCAGATTCTTGAGACTTTTCGACGGTGATCCTAATAATTTTGAAGGCGTCTTCAACAAACTATTCGCAGCCGCGGCGGCCGCCGATGTCGACGATGAATTCACAATCAATCGATACATTATTCAGAATGAGTTGTTAACCGTTTAATGGTTTAATGTATACCTGTCAGACAGTAATAAATATTGCGTTAAACATTAAAAAAGATACCTCGAAGTCATGCATGATGAAACAATAAATAATATGATTTGCCAGTAAAGAAAACTCAATTCTACGAAAAAAGTTCAAAACTAGGTCAGCGTTGTAATGGACCGTTAACCATATCTCACCTATCCAATCTTAATTAGATTATTCGGTAAACACCACAATCACAGTTATTATAAAGCTGGAACAGTTTTCCCTATATTTGAGGATTTTGACCTGAAGTCAAAAACGTGCCTGGGAAGTCTCAAGTTCTGTGTCAAACAGATGTTCACGTCACAATTTGAAAGTAAGTAGTAAACTCACGAATCTTCACTTCCGGAAGTGAANAAGTCTCAAGTTCTGTGTCAAACAGATGTTCACGTCACAATTTGAAAGTAAGTAGTAAACTCACGAATCTTCACTTCCGGAAGTGAAAAAACGCAATTGTAGAACCGTTTCAAAACTACAACGGAAATATTTCGTGTAAGATAATCGGTCGATAGTCACAAGTTGAACTTGAAGTAGATAGTAGGGAATTCTAGAACTAAAATAGTCTAAAAATACCCGTCGTTCATACTACGAGATAGACGTAGGGGGATAGTATAGAAATGCAATAGTAGTGCACTAGTATTACACGAGGAATATTTTTTTCGCAATTTGCACGTTTTGGCTATGGGCCCAGCCCGTATAACTTTTGAGAATTGGACCGGTCTCCAGCTCCGGGTTTTCCGTACTGCGTTCTCTCATAGACTCAAACCACTTTTGTCTGTCCTTGGGACAAACCAACTAACCAACCTTTTTGCTTTACCAATTCATCTCCATTCACTCGCACTCTCAGCCTTTAGCATTGAGCATCCTATCTCAATATACAAAAACCTCGTACTTTGTTCACTTTTTGCGTCTGCCTGCCTTCATTTAATCAAATCACCCATATGAAGTTAATAAATTAAACCTATCCATAATGTGTTTTGCATCTTGCATGTCATCTTGCATCTTCAATGTTTACTCTACTCTGCTCTGATACACCAGTTTCCGGTCATTCCAGCCATGTACGGATAGGTCAACTGGACATTAACTAGTGAACAAGTCACAAAAGGTCATCTCACAGCGAAACAAGCTCGGAATAGGAAATGAAGAAATGAGTTTTGGTACTAGTTGACCCAAAAGTGTCATGTAAGGTCAGAATCATGACTATCATTTCAGAAAAAGATCGTTTCTGGAAAAGGCTAAATGTTTACATTTACTGTAGTCAACAAACACAAGCAGTCATTAAGTCATATAGTCATTAATTAGAATTACAATGGGTGGGATGGGACAATTTATGCATTACATTGAATTGAACTACTAATA
>JABASF010003507.1:0-10087 GCA_019776145.1 Harlomillsia oculata
AAATATTATCATTATTTCATCAGTTTCGAACTAATTCCTTCACTACTTACATTAAACAACTATCAAATTTCCCGTTTGCCTTCACTTTTTAATAGTAACTGTTGCGTTGGGATCAAAATGATAAAGCAAGTAATCAAAATAGCAGTCACAAAATGTTTATTTACTGTCATGCATACTACAGACAGAGAAGTAATCTTACGAAGATGCTATAAAACGGTACCATTCAGAATTATCCATTCGTATCATTCGTACGAAATTTATTAATAAATGGGACAGACATGCTGTGTGAGTGTTTGTCGAAATGTTCTGTAATGTAATGTGAATGGTGCACACTGATATATTTACGAAGAATATACTTGTTATAATTCCAGACATCATCGTAGTAAACCCATTTATGTATACGTAAGACTATTGTGTTATTTCCTATTTCAAACTCAATACAAGAAATGTAGGGAAAACGTGAGACCTTTTTGGGGTGGAGGATGGAGACGGAGAAGCATTCAGCATTCTACAATTCTACTCAGTTTACTTCAAGATTTAAAGTGCGTGGTACCAGAATTTCATTATCAACATTCAGCATAGTTCTTAGAGAAGACGTAATGAATTGTTCCTGTTTCCCAGTTTAAATGCATGCGATAAGAAAAGAAGGATGAGGAGAATTCCGTTCTTGCGAAAATAGAAGACGAGTCGTAAAGATTACATGAAGCCGATTATTCCTACTGTGCTCCAAACACGACCTGCGTGACGACTTCTTTACAAGGCGTCCCTTAAACATTCCACCAGCTCATTAAATGATTGAAAGATGCTCTCTATGTTCTCTTTGCATTTATCTTTGTCTCTTTCCAAACCCAACAGAGGATTCCAGATTTCTCGTGACGATCAACAACCAAGAAATTACAAACTAACGAAAAAAAAGCATGCACTATGTACAGTAACGATTGGCACAATGGCAAATTAAAGTGATATTAGGTAAGCACAGTTAGGTGAGATTGATTGACGTTGCATGTTTGGGGCACAATGGAACACAAACTTTCGCACAGCTTCGGGGACACTAATGTTGCTTTGTACATTATTTCTCATTTGGGTTTCTTTCATGTGTCTGAGAGAATATTATGTTGGGTTTTGCTGGGGAAGTCCCAGGACCAAACAAAATGTTGGATTTGCTCCAGCACCCACATAAATAAATTTTAAAGAAGACAGTAACACGGAACTCCGAGAAACGGTCATTCACTTTCCTTCTATACAATGCTGCTCCCTGTTACTTTAGTGTTAATATCCGCTCGAGCCAATGTTTACCTTATTCCAAGTCTTCTGAAACCTCTTTGAAGGCAAATCCGTATCCGTCTCCGCTAATCTTGTACTATAAATCACTGTTTTGAATTTTCTATAAATTAACTATATTAAGCGTCTAGTTATAGTAGGTATATTGAACTTTGGTGTGTACTGTGTACCTGGAAAATGTCCTTGGTTTATGCTTAAGATGAATCATACAAGTCTTGATTATACACATTACTACATAAATAACAAGTAGTCTTCCCAAATGTTTATTAACAATACGACAAACAACTGTACAAGCAAAATTGAGATCGTTTTTGTCCATGAATGTGTTGGGGAGATCAAGTGTCTAGTAGTCTAGTGTATATGCATACAAAACAGCCAAACATTACTTTTAACAATTGGCAACATGGAAAGTACTGCACAATACATTGTGTACGTCAAACTGATGAATGAGGAAAGAGGAAAGTCTGGTAAACTGGTATTTACGACTTACGTTTGAGTGGTTTTGTGCTTCTTTCATGCACTCCTTAATGGCTTACGATTTTTACTATACGATTTTTGAAGGCTTTTCCTGACGACGTGAAGAGGATTGAATGAAGATGTTAGGATTGTACACTTTTTGACAAAAAGGTGATGATCGAGTGGATAGAGTGTCCCTTAGGACATTTTGTGTAAGTTGTTTCCGAGTTGCTGGAGGTCCATTCATGAACTCAGTCTCATTCATGCATCCAGGTAATGTGGGACTTCAGGCTTGTTTAGACACGTTTTAGGACAAAAGGACGACGAAAAGACCTCCATGATATTATTTCACTTGGTCCCTTTTGCCTTCTCACTGATGTTGCTCGACAAAGCTCTAGCTGTGGTATAGGCTAATGTAGTCTCTAAAGAGGAATCTGAGAAGGAGTACAATTGCTCTGTTCACACTTTGGGACAGATGAAACGCGACCGAAGCTTTGTACTCGAGCCGAACTTGTTAACAGCATTTCTTTACATCTACATGGCGGCTCCTGTCTTTCATGACCAAACTTTGAGCATTATTACAGCTTTTTCACTCTTCATATTCCACCTTTCTCCCTTTCTATTGTTTTTCAAACTTCGGATAGAGTTCATCTTCAAGAAACTGAGAAAAAGTAATTCCAGCATCTCACAATCTCATTTCAATGAAATCTCGTGAACGTACTCAAAAGTATAAATTCAGTTTCAGTTCTCACTATTGTATTTTATTTACTATACAACGGTAGAAAATGTAAACATAAAAAGAGAGGAATTAAAGAAAGGAACGAAATGGATATTAGTGATTAGGTGAGAGAGATACGAGTTGTGACAATGGTAGATTTAGCGTAAAGGGAATTTAGTCGACTGAGTTAATGGGTCAGAAAGAAGATAAAGATAAGGATTGAGAGAGAATGAATTCGAGAGCCTATTTTTTTATGAAGGAAGGAAGCAGGCAGGAAAAGAGGGGAGAGAATATTGTTGTAGTTGTAGCGTGGCCCATGTGCCATTTGTGCAGGTGACATAAAGATAAGGTGAGCTAAGACGAGAGATGAGACTAAAATGGGTCAACTTAGGGAGAAAACAAATTGGCAGAAGAAGCAGCTTGCCATATGGCATGGTTTGAAGGAAGAATGCCATTTGGGAGGTCCATCATCTCACCTTCGCACCCAAAAAGAGAGAAACGACGGAAAATGCACTCAGCAAAGAGGGGAAAAGATTCAAAGACTCTGGGATCCTTGTGTCTTAAGAGGAAGGTCATGTCCCCATACAAAGATGGTAATAGAGCGGAAAAGGCCGTCGCTCCATTACACATTCCCTCACCTGCTGTCCATTTGGGAGGCAATCAAGAAGGAAATGACCCAAGCCAACGAGGACTGATTGATTGAGCTCAAATGCATCAATGAGCACGAACCGCTGCTTCGATACACTTTTGTCGTAATTTAGAAATGATGTCTTCTCAGATTAGCCACGGTCCAACTAAGTCCAAAGGGGCAGGGCCCTTGGAATACGAGAACAGCTCTTCTCTTTTGCCACTGCACTCTCAGACCTTCAAACTCAATTGAAATAGTATGTGTGTATCAACAGATCACATCGCACAACCGATCGGTTCTTTTTGTGACTCACAAACGCTTGAATTTTGAGCTGTGTCTATGACATACACAATTTTAACATATCAAGATATGAAATGACACTTGGGAGCATCATGATGTGCAGTCGCACTCTTCTAATACTTCAAAGGGGGCAAACGGCCTTTACTTGCTACAAAGTACTAAACTGTTTATCTCACACGAAAGTCTCCACTGTCACTGTCACATTTCTTTGTAATAATGTGTACAGTGTAGGGCATACAAAAAGTGCACGGCGACTGTCACTGCCAATGAACAATTCAAAACTCCGTCAGGATCAATTGCTCGTGTGGAAAATGGAAAAGGACACATGATCCTTTGACGATTGCACCGTACGATAACAAACAAGACTCATTACACCACAAACACAGAGCAGGGAAAACAAATATGAAACAATATAGTCTCAAGTGTATGTAAACAAGGGCATACTACTCAGTACTACATTGTAGTTACATAGACTCAGGCTCAATTGTGAGGGAGCAGAGCACTTGGATAGTGGATACCTCTGACCTGACCCAGGCGGCGTCTTGATTCATATCAACGCATATCTCACGAGACCCCGTTGTACTAATAAATATTAAGTTAGTCTGTCATTTGCATTGTCTTTCTCTTGGGAATAGAACGCTAGTTGAAGACACAAGTTTGTATTTTTGGCAAGGACACATTCCTCAGGAACTTATCAGAGGAGGCACATTGTCGGGCGGGTACGACACCGGCAGCAGCAGCAAGCAGCATCATCAACAGAATGTTTTCCTTCCGTGCTCGACCAAGGAATTAAAAAAGCTTTATCATGTTCAAGATTTTTTCTCTCCTTTCTTTCAGTCTCAGCAAATGTAAATTAACCGAGGGAGATAAAATGAGTCGTATCATCATCTCTATGTTTTAACCTATGGGATAGTCGAGACCAAATCTTGCTCATGAGACTCAATGACACAGCACAATCACGGTGACATATGAAAATGGGTTTTACGTTCCGTTCACCTTCAGTTCATACAGATTCATTGTAAATATCACAAAATCAACATACTCCTGTGTGTGAAAGTGAAAATTAATACCCAACCCTGCACAGTAACATTTTCTTTTAGTCTTTACGTTCCTACCACCTCTTTGTAAAAATTCGCACCCCAATTGGATTAAGAGGAGCATCTTGCAGAGCAGCAGTTAAATGACAATTAAAGGCTTAATTGGTAATTAGCGGAGTTAAAAATAATCATCCCTAAAATTTGAAGTATGCAATTTAAAAAATATGAACAGCAGAGTTCTAGAGAAAAAGCGCCGTAGTTTTGTGGAATATTCGTGTGTAATATATAACAATAATCAACTTTGAGTGACGATTGTGAAATAATGAAAGTAGCAAGGATGGTCCTACGAATTGGAGGAGGGTGAACCTATTATTTACTAGTTCATTACGTGTTCATGTGTATTAGCTTCGTCGAAGTGCTTCGTGAGTGGATTGAGTGAAAAGCAAAAAGTGCGGTATAAATAGCTGTCAAGATGTTGAGTAGCTCTTGAAAGCGTCTTCTTGAGAGCCTTCGTCAAAGATGACTCAAAGAAATAGGAAGAAAACGACAAGAGGACCGACAAGAAGTAGTACTACTAGTAGTATTAATAGGTGCAAGTGTATTTTCCTCTTCAGGCAGTAGTGTACACAAGACGACGACAACAATGAACATGACAAACTGGAGGAGTCATGGGAAAGTTCAGGAGACTCCAAGATTCCTTTCTTTGACGTTAGAAAAAAGTAAAGATAGCGTCCTCCGATGATGACACACTGGTTAATTTCTTCCCAAAGAGAACTTTGATGGATCGATTATAGGATTTGAAACAACTTTTATGAGATTTCATCAGGATCACTCCTATTTATGCCTTGTATTATTATTCTTTCAACCCTGTCTCTTTTAAGTGTAAGCCTTAAATTCAGAGATTGGAGTTTGAAGATTTATTGTAGGATTCTTAGATTTAACCAAAACGTGTAGCCATATAACTTTCACTACTAATTTTGGTTAAAATCAATATAAATTTGATTTTATAAAAAACTTTGATACTGTCATTATTTTTAGCCTTGAAAGGTGAACGTGAAGTTAAGATAATGCAAGTTCCAACAATTCTAAACGAAAAGATCACATCAACATGAAAGATGAAACAGCAACAGCACTACAAGGGAAAACAGGAGAGGCAGCCAAAGCCGCACTATTTCATCTCTGAAGCAGGTGCCATCTGTTTCACAAAAGTAGGATCTTCGCTTACAGATAATGCTACTCAGAATCATCGTTCATGCACTTTGATTTTGTTTTCTGTTAATCTATTAATTATAGCATTTTCAAATTATATAGTACATGTGAACAATAGTTTTGCTTCAACTGGGAAACCGGCATGAGCACTCATGAAACGAAATAAAATAATGCATTCAGTACAAACAGCTCGTCTACTCCCTGTAATCTGTTTTATACCAACAATCGCTATCAATTATTAAACTTAAACGCTATCATTTTAATTGTCGTCAAAAAATATGCTAGTTTTTGGTTCAACATTATCAGAATTGAATTTCTCAGTGAAAAGAAGGTATCTTTCATATCTTAATACAATAAGCTATCCAAACTCCAAACATGCGTCCGGATGCATACAATGTACAATGAAGAAATTGTGCGCATTGCATTATGGAACTGACATGAAATGTGTAGGAATTGGTATTATTTCCATTTCCATATGCATTCCATACTCGTCAATAGCGAATCTCGTTGGAATGTGTCTAGCATAAATGAAAATATCCTCTGACCCTTTTATGCTTGCGTCTAGCCGACAAAAAGACGACAGAAATTTTGAATCAAACTAAAAAGTGACATATGACACGATGGCGTAAGAAAAGAGTGTTGGAGATGATGAAGACATCTCCGAATGATTTTCAGATCTCATAGTCAGATTACAGGCTGCATAAACCCATTAAAATTTCCGTGAAGTTACCAGAGCTGACGAGTATGTGGTTTCACGTCTGATGTACCTCGATCCCTTCTTTTCCTCCTGAAAATATGTCAGACTTGCCTTCTGGAAAGTGATCTGAGTTGGGTAATGATAAGGTGGGAGGAGCTCGGTTCGTTTTTCAAAGCAAAAAAGTGCTAATCGCCTTTAATATTGAGAGAGTTAATTAAAATTCGTCAGGTAGACCCACCGGAACGTATTACTGTGCTGTGGTTGTGGTTCAATTCTGTTGTTGTGTGGGAATGTGCAAGGCTCGCACGAAGAGGAAAGAAGGAGGATCTCGCGTCATAAAATTTTTGTCAATGAAGTGATGCAATTAGCGTATTGCGTATCGTTAATGAACCGCTCTCTGCTCCAAATTGCTCATCCCTTCTGAAGAATAGGTACCTTCTATTTTTGCTGAGTAAGGAACCACCAGCTTTCTTCATCATGGGAAAATTGAAGAAAGGAATACAAAAATATAAAATGCCTTCGTTTTCTTCACAATGCCTTCATATTTTTCATAAATACATGAAGAAATAAATGTTTCATCTCTTTGTGTAAGGAAAAGGATGAGGGGTTTTCCATAGAATTCCTCAGGCAAGAGTAACTTTTCAATCTTTCCTTTTGTCTCCTGTGGACGGCCACGGCGGAGCACTACCGAAAAATTCAAGAATGTACTTTAATCGTGTGTGCCTGATACACATTTCAAATCTTTGTCTTCCTACCGTCTGTCTATGCGAGTGAAAATGCCGCCGTGTCCAACGCACAGAAAGCATTATAATATAAAGAATCAAGTCTCGATATCTTCCTTGCGTTTTGCCCCTGGCAAAAGAAAAACTGTGAAGCGATCCCACTTTTTTATGATCCAAACCTATCTCTTCCAATGTTTCCGGCTCATAAAACTTTGTGATTGTTAAACTACACAGTTATATTACTATACGTATTATATCATTTCAGCTTTATCTTCCTCATGCTAATAGTTCTGCCATAATGCTCAACCCTAAAAGCGATAATGAAGTTTTTCTCGATTGCTTCGTTGATGGCGATAAAACTTTTCACCTGTGCAATATGAGGTTCACCCAAGCTGAATTTATTACTCTCCTACATGTCATATACAAGGATGAACGCCCCAATGCATGTCATTTTAGCTTAACCATTCCATTCTCTTCTATTAATTCGATCAAACGATTCCCAAGTTCAACGTTTAGCACTTTTACAGACCTGCATAATGATGCAACAATGAAGTAGAATAAAAGGTAATGGAATGTATAAAAAACAAGGATGGAAGGTGATAACCTTTCTCCAAGTGGAGAAAATTTGTTCAACCCAAAAACAAAGAATCCCCAAAATATGAGCGTTCCTTTCATATCATTTTGTACTGATTAAATCCGTGTTTTATATAAAAGCATGCATATGAAAACTGAAACAATCGTGACATTATTGTTTTTTTTAAATTGATAAAAAAAAATTCACATGAATACTTGATGTAATAATTTATGTCAACAGGAAGTTTGTGTGCAGTTGAAAGTAACCGTCTGCAGACGGAGACAGAAATCAACAAAAAAGAGGTGAACAAAGTAAAAACAATGGGCAAAATCATTTAGCAGTAATTAATGAACATTTTTTATGTATTTGAAATTGAAGACGTGCTGAGCTGGAGTTTTAGCTTTTGAGTCAGGTCGGAGTGGTTCACTGAGCTTCTGTCCATTAGTCGAAACTTGTCTCAATAGCAGAGTTCGCATGTCATAATGAGGCAAACAGGTTTTCCCTTTGGTTCCAACTTTATAGACCATTAGACAAGAGACAAAAGGTCTCTTCGTCTTCACTCTCTCACAACAAACAAAGCGAAACTGTTCAAACTTGAAGAGAGTCCACCATTGGAAAACTACACTGTTCATACATCAGTCTCTCAGTACATCACTATAATGCAAAAAACTATCCGTTCACAATACAACACACCCGCATCTCTGCATGCAAGCAATCTCCTGGAATCTCCTTTCAGATTCCCATGTCAAGCCGTCTTTTTTCTGAATTCCACTCAAAAGACGAACGTGTACGCTACTTCAATTCATCGTGTGTCTCTTCGTTGCTTTTGTAGTGGCTACATTAACGCACCTGCCAACCAAACCTGCTTGTTTTCCATATTCTGTAGTCTCCTTCACACAATCGCTTACTTTTTTTTTTACTCAATCTGATGAATTGCCAACTGAATACTTGGCCAAATCCAAAAAGCAAATGAGTGAACAAATGCGACTTGTGTAGTTGTAAATTTGGATTCAAATTAGGACTAAGCATGAAATCTACGTAACCGATGTGCTTTTCACAAACGTTTCCCTCAGCATTCGCGTGCAACACCTTTTTAAAAAGTTCTTTTTCTTTTTTTCTTGCCCAATGAAATTATAATACTGGAATGAAATACTACAATTTGGTATTATTAGCACACTCAAATATCTTATATTTGTGCATAGAATTTAAAGGGAAGTATTAGTATGTTCTATAGTACCCTGTTGAAGCATTAGTTACTTTCACAGAAAACTGGCACAATAAAATAATATATTTAAATAACCCATCACACGAGTTCCGGCCTCAAATTTAGTATATTTACAAGCATAGATGCAGTTTCACACTTGGCCTCTTGCATGAAATGGGAGTTAGTCATTGAATCTACACAAGCGTGAAAAGGTGTAAGCTACGTACGTTTTGAGCTTGAAACGATAGGAAGTGGAAGAAGATGGGACATGATCTACAATGTAAGATAATACATTGAAATGAAGGTCTTTCCTTGATTCCAAGTAAGAGTATATGTGCAAGAAGGATGCGAAGAAGATGCGTTTGTCTCCATGGCAGAGTAGAGATGAGATTGAAGTGTCATAAAGACACTTGGGAGGCTCCTCCTCGAGGAAAACGTCGCTCCTCCCAATGTGTTTGCGGCACAGTTCCTCCGTTGGAAAAAGGACCAGAAAGCACCCAAGAGAAGTCTAACCATTTGTTCCTGGTAAGAGACTCGTTCCGACGTTCGCATCCCAGCAGTCACTCGTGTTTTGCTCTTGCAGATGTGCAAACCGCCCCAGTCGCATCTTTACATTTTCCCTGTACGACGCTAATATTTTGGAAACGTTTGTGTTTGTGGTTGGGTCCAGGAAACATAACTTTTAAGGGAACGAATTTCATAGTTCTTTGTTGAGCCATAACGTGAAATTGGTGGTGTTGTTGTCAATTTGATTACATTTTTTGTAGCCTTTGATTCCGTGAAGTGAACGTATAAAAGTAGAGGAATTTTGAGCATTCAGTATAAGAGTGCAAGTGTCCGAATTGGATTCAAAGGATGTGACAAAAACGGACAAAATGAGGAAAAATCTTTCCCTGTGTGACATTGAGGGTTGGCCTCACAATCGTGTGTGGGTCAAAATCACTGCAACATTTATCGTAATCGCAACCCTCTTGACTCTAAGCAGGTAAGCAGACCGGAATTGATGATTTCTTCTAAAACAGCAAACAGTTTAGAAATTCTGCAGCTCACAAATGTCAACACTTGCCATTCCCATCCGACTTTTGTTTGCACAATCCCTACACAGACACTTTGTCAAGAGATTCTCGTCACCAATGTTTGCAAGGGAATGACACTCTGTTGACACATCTTTGAAATGTCTCGAAGTTGAAGATCTCGAGATCTTCACTCGTACGTAGTTGTATTACAAAGGGTGAGCTGAGACACATGCAAAGCATGGCAA
>JABASF010003508.1:0-10085 GCA_019776145.1 Harlomillsia oculata
GTTACATTGGAATTTGTACTTTAATGGGTCATTGTGGAGATTTCGTATTTTAATAATCGATCGACAGGTGACATAAAATAGTTGGCATTTCCGCGTCCTTGGAATTGGAAGTTATTTTCTTTGCGTCCATGTCATTTCATTAATCAATTTCAAAATTTCATCATGTTTTACATATTGCGAAGATCACAATAAAAATTCTCTTTATCACCTAATAAATTAGTAGTTGCTCTATATTGTCATAATTTTATAATTGGTTAGTTTTTAGATTCAATTTTTAAATACACTCATGTAATATTGATGAAAGGACGATTTAATAACTTTATTAATTATGTAATTCTGTTATATAATTTGTGAGTCTTAGAATTTAGCCACACTGCGCTGTATTTCTACGAGAGCATTGTGCATTGTAATTGTAAGTTTAAAGATTTTTAAAGTAGTGTCGCATTAATAGTCGAGTTACTAAGCAGAATTGAGACGTAGACAAAACAGTGAGCGATGACAAACGAGTCAAACGACTGACGAAGACACGCCAGCGATTTCATAAAGAGTCCGAAAAACATCTAAACCAAAAAAATCCATTCTTACGACTCATAACAACATCATAACATGAAAGTGTAATGTTCCCACTTTTATAGTCCTTCCGGGTTGGTTTTTCACTGTTTCTGCTGGTTTCCATTTCCATTCCTTGGAATGTTGAACGCAACGTGTGCAACCCAAATTCCATGTTTATCCATTCAATCAGGTTAATAGCTTCAATGCGGTAGTCTACTATTCGACAGACAATGTATACAATAGCATATTAAACACATATTGTGTATACTTTATACGCACATTTGGCATTGATTGAGAAGAAAATCTAGTGGTGAAATGGAGATTTGGGTGTGTCCTTCCATTCAGTAATTCCCAGAAAAAAATTCATACATAGTCAGTCCGGATAAACTTTCATGTTAAATATAGCTCGAGAAGTGTTATTCATAGTCTTATAACGCGTAATTCATAGTCTAAATCAAGTTGAGTAAACGGAGAAATCATCCTAAATGTCTAAAGTTTATTGTAGGATGTTTAGCACCATTATTACTTATAATAATGAGAGTGTCAACCTTTGTGTCACGAACACAATGAAATTGAATACGCATTAAGCAGTCCATATTGAAATTGAACATGTCCACGATCAACTAAACTAATACTAATGCTACTAAACTATACAAACGAAACGCAAATAAACGTACATAACGAGTAAATAATATACGAATCCGATGAGATAATTAGCGATGAGTTTCATAATATGGCGAATTTGCAAGATTCAACGTGATGTTGTTGTGGATTCCATTTCCATGCGGTTTTCTTCTACGGTGGGTAATGTGGACATGTGCGTTGACAACGTGTCCAATTGAGACTTTTGCAATGACTGAATGTATGACTGAGAAAGAATGTCTCCTCCCGCAGTTCGGATTTGGTACAAATACCGGTACTTTGCTTGTCGGGCCATTGCCCGTTCCTCCCTCGTCAGCCGTCTTCGTGGTGGTTCTCGTTTCTTGTATGGATCTAATAACCATAAATCACATTTCATTAAAATAGTCATCGCGAAAGGGCATTTTGTGTTATAATGACATGAGGCTAAAGTTTCCAAATAATTATAACTCACAGCTATGAATCGTAAATCCTCTTGATGTAAGGAAAGTTTGGATGAGACAGCCAACCACAACCAGCATGGGCCAAAGGGCAAGGAGTAACCAGCTGAACCAGCAAAACTCCAGTGACTCTTTCCCTTTCACATGACTCCACACCCAATTGGCCATTTTCAATTTCTCCACAAAGTAGTCGAAGGACACAGCAACTCCTGCTCCGCCCATGATTGTTGTTGTCACTACAGTTAATGATGGGAAGCAGACATTTGCCACAGCTCCAAACAGTCCAACTCCTAAAAAAAATAATAAACGATATGGACACTTTATCAAAATTGGTTTACTTTGAATACCCATTTACATTAATGTGTAATTAAACGTCAATGCCTATGTGATTGCATGTTTGCATCGTACAATCACACCCTTTAAAAAATCATGTTTCGTGTTTTCGAAATGCATTATGGTGAAGCTATTAAACTAGGACAATAATACTAGTAATTTCATTAAACTGACTCACACCCACGTTTCCAATTCCAATGCTTTTCAATGCATTTTCAATGCTGAAAGTCAAGGTTGTAAGTTGTAATTCCATTCATACAACATTCACACAATCTCATCATCCTACTTCATCATTATGGCAGTCAACATTCGACGCAAAAGGATTCTACATTAACTGATTGCTTCAACCTGCACCTTACAGTTCCTTACAGTTTCTCTCATTAGGCATTTGGATTTTGTGAAAAATGGGTGACACGCAGAGAGAAATGTGAGGATACAAACAACTATGCACCCGATGGAAATCTGTTATAATTTCACACGACGAGGACGAAAGGAAGTTGCAGCATCCGCAAAGTCGACCTGGTCGCTTCAACGACAACAGTCCCAGAGAATATGAATTTGAATCAACATCATAAAGTCAGCAACAGTCAACAGACCTGATTTTCCCAATTAGAGCTACAATAAAAAAATGTCTTTAGCTGGGTCGCGGTGGGTGGTTGAACGTACAAATGTAAAAGTATAATATAGAATGATTGAATTCAATTGAAATCAAATGTCAGAATGCAATTTTCCAACTGGCAAGAGTGGAATTTCTTTTACAATATCAGTACATTTTACAGCAAAAGAAAGAGTGACAGTTAACTTAAGTTACGTAGTAAAAACTCTATCGCATTGACAGTGACAACGGAAGCAGTCAGGACGCGTGACTGTTCGCAAGATAGGGAAAGGATTGAAAGCGTTCGTGTCGTACAGCTTGTGGACCAAATGACATTCTTTTTCTGTGACGTTTTTACGGAAAAAATTCAATTGAAGGTTGTTTTTTGAAGCGACAAGGGAGCTGAATAGTAGCTGATGGTGAAATATTAGAGCGACAAAAACGGTACCTTAGCCGACAATGATAGCGTTTCACTCCCTATGTAACGTGTGACCAAATGGCCTTATGTTTGAGAACAATAATAAAAGCTGTTGATAGTCCATTTTTGCTATCTTTCAAAGGATGCATTCAACCTTAAGTGCAATTTGACAAGAGAGAAACACATTTTTCATAAGAGAGCTTGAGAATATGGAAAACCAGTCGTTGAGCGTTCGCGTTTGTATTGATCTCTCCTTGTCAAGCAGATCAAAGGTAGTTAAACGAGGAGCGAGTGAGTCAGTGCACTCAACTGGTTTCACGAGTTTACAATAAGTATGATTTTGATGATACAGTCTTGAAGGAAAAGCGCTTCGCTTTGGCTCTAATCAAAAAGAAACAAAGAACTTTAATGCTTGATACAGTTATAGTAACAAGCAAAGTCAAACAGTCAAAAAGGTATGAGTTTTCGCACGGCTTGCCGTTCGTCAGAATCGGCATTGTCAGCTGACGACTACAACTGACCACAAGGTAAAATGGCAAAGGTCATTTCTTTGATGCCCACTGCCAAACTCGTCGTCGTCCGTCGGCTTTAAGCCAACCATAACAAAATGATACGATTTAATACTAAACGCCATCATTTTATCTTCATCTATTACATGTTTTCTATGAGGTGCGGACCGTTGGTGCACCAAGTTTGCAAAAAGTGTGTACATTAAAAATGCAATACATTTATCCGCAATTAAGCAATTTCTGGTAGAGCAACTTATTTCCATGTCCTTTCAAGGATCTAAACGACAAAATCCCTACAGCGATTTGTACTCTTCTTGTTTTGGATGTAAGCGTGAGTTTAAATACCAACAGGACAAGCAAGCATCGTGTCGATTTTATATTGCGAATTTAAACAATGCGAAAAATGCAAAAGGACATGCAAATGCATGATTTCCAAAAAGCTAAGCTGAGGTTGTTCTCTTGTTCTACGCTTCCTTATTCGGAGGCGAAGACTCAATGGGCTATTGACATTTTAGATTTTAGTCAGGAGTATAAAAAGGAGCGCCGATGGCAATCCGCCGGTTGATTGTTGATTGTTGCGTGGACATTGCAATTTATAAAATTAGATGCACGGTAAATACACTAATTGAACAAAGGGTAGCAGGCTAACAGTAACAGAATTTGACTCACCCATAAGGAAGATAATGGAGATCCAAACAGAGTAGCCAATTGGGAAGAATATCATGGAAGCCAAGCCGATGAGGAGGCCGGCATGAAATCCCAGCGTGAAGAAGCCCACATACGGAACCAAAAGACAAATGAGTCCGTACAGAAACCCAGAGAGCGTGGAGATACCTGAAAATTGTATTAGGTAATTATGTTTTAATTAAGCTAATGCTAATTGCTCTTGGCCTTTGTTCCATTGTCATATCTTGTTCAAAGTGAAAAGTTGAATGTCAAAATTTTTGACTCACCAATGTTTCCATACTGTGGGAGGAGATCCTCCTCTTGACAAACGAGGAAGACGATGACTACTCCAAACACAAAGCCAGTAAGGAAAAGCACTACTTTGAAACACCGGTACCCTGCACACAAAACAAAAGCAAACAATAAAATCCTCCTCGTCTTCATTCCATATTAATTTCACATAGAGGAAATGATGATGATGATTAATCATGCTTTTTAGACACAGGCACATTAAACGATTAAACAATTTGACTCGCAGTCCCTCCTAGCCAACAACTTGCAACGACCAAAATCAAAACGCTCATTATGATGAGGAACAACAATAAACTATACTATTAATAAAACCTTACCAAAGAGACAGAAGAGAATGGAGCAAATGAACAAGCCCACGGCCAGCGTCGCCGTTCCGGGATCATAATTGTAGTCCAAACTGGTACAATCCATTGGCGTTGCCTGTGTGGCTATGGTGGTCCCGTTGGTGTCTGGAAAGACACCCGTTGTGTCATTTCCATAGTCCATCTCAGAATCCATGATTCAATCCTTTGGAGTGTTCGTGGTGTCGGCACTTCACCACACACTCAAATTTTGCCCAAACGTTTTGCGGTCTTCAATTTTAGTTCGTGAACCGTGCACACCTGCGACCAATCTCAGCCCACATGCTGAACTCCGTTGATTCTGTCCTAGCTTATTAATGCACCTTTTGAAGATTATTGAACGTGTGTGTCACACAGGTAAGTGCAATGCATAAAAAGACTCAAGTCACCGCATACAAAACACCAAAGAGCACCCACCCCTTTGCTCAATGCAAAAACATTGACAACAATAACAAAAACTGCAATGTCATTCACATTCGCCAACAAAATTCCTTCTGTCTTTAAACGTCTTGTTTTTAGCACTGCGGTGGTTGGTTTGTTTCGTCTTCTTACACCATCGTAAATTACTATATTTCTTCACAGGATTAATTCGCACATTTCATGTATGGAAATACAAGAACATGCACTCTCGACTGCTCTGCTCAACCACTTTTCACCACTAATGTATAACATGTAACATAACCTTACGTTTTTGCACATATAGCTTCAAAGGTATCATATAATATAGCGTGTCTGCGGCAATTTGATTGACAAAACACTATTGATTTCCACTTCTTTCAATTTACGTCGTTTTGCACATATCCTCGGAATGAAAATACATTTTGGAGCGACGCAAGACGAAAACACGAATTGAGTAACCAACACACCAAAATATAAACCAAGGATATTGACGTTTGAATGACAAGGTCTTCAATTCAACGTTACACTTGTCTCGTTGTCTTGTAATGGTTTTGTTTACATGCTCTTTAAAAGTTGTGTAACGCGAAACCTGGTTTTGTGCAGAAAAACACGGTGATAAGAGTTTTTTTTTCAGAAAACAGGCCCCAGTAAACCAGAAGAGCAATGTGTCTCGCCACAAACAAAACGTCACTCAAGTTCGCAATTTGCAATATGAAAAAATTGTGATATCGATGAGACGGGAGAGACGCTTTCTTCGATTGTTATTGTAGTAGCACACAAAAGTTACGTTTTCGTTACATAAAGAGTTATATCGTTATTTGGCTAGTTTTGTTTGATTATGTTACAAGTTTCGTTTTTCGTTTCATACTGCAATGCAATGTTTTGGCTACTTTTCGATGCGGAGAAAATTGTGCGTGTGGGTTTTTCGCACTGCCAAAAAATGGTCTAGGTTCTTATTGTTCTTGGCAGATGCAGAGTAACGTGTACCACCGACCAAAGATCCTGTGTAATACTAAAGGTACAGGATGCCTTATGTTTGATTATACACTTTGGTCGATTATCGTCATGCTCCAGGAAACTAAGGGTTTTTGATGTGATGGGGTTAGGTTCATGAATGCGGGCGAGAAAGGGAAATTGCACGTAAACGTAACAAGTTCAGCAATCACAAAGAAGTGAGTAGTCAGTATCTTCACTGATGAAATGGGTAAAGGAGGAGGATATATCCTAGACCGAGAAGACTGAGGAGAAACACAATCTTCTCTCCTCTCTTGTGTCTTCTCTGGAGCGATGTGTACAGCTGAGATTCTCTCGCGTGTTATAAGCTTTTCAACTCTGAAGTCTGAGGTGCATTTGGTTTTTTAGGAGTCCTTATGTTAGGATTCAGGATAGAGAAGAAGGAAATCGATCTGCTGGGTGGGTAGGGCTTCAGAGGAAACTGGGAAGGTCAGCATAGCCCAGTCCAAGCCACCACTTTATTACGGCACATGGCTCACGTTGTTCCTTTTTGATTATCGTCCTTTTGTTCCTTTGTGTTATGAGTATGATCTTTTTGGCGTCTTTTTCTCACTTTTCTTCCCTTTGTGGGATTCGTCTTCTAAACGATTTCTTAATGAGAAGGCGTATATAGTATGAAATTAGACAAAAAGTTGAACGCTCCTTTTTGCACTTGCTTGCTTGAACTGTTGACTCCTGTGTGTAAGCACAAATTACACGGTAGCTTCAAGCCGGAAAGAGAAGCTTAGACACTTTAATCTATCCTTTTCACGTTTCTACAGCTCGGTGATACTTACTTGTCAACTGTCGAAGACCGACTGTCGCTCACTGACTCAATTCCCACATGTATAAGTAGATATCCCATTGGCATTGGCATGCTCGTATCATTCGTATGATACTAACATGCTTATTTCGTTCATTGTCCCAAGGCAATGCATTCCATTTATTAGACTAAACTCCTAACTTTGGTCGTTCGTACTTGGTAGTTCGTTAGTAACGTTTTGCCAACTGCCACAACTATACCAAATAAATGATTTCCTAAAGGATTCTCTAAGGCTATCTACGCTCATATCAAAAAGCATAGTGTTAATGTTAGTTTAGCATGCAGTGCAAATTACTTTGCAACTTATACACAACCATAGTACCATTGCATTTGGCATACAGTCTTGATGATGATGCGATGTGGCCACGGTGGCAACAGCCTTTTACCCGTACAGTACAATGTTCTTCACATAATATTTAGTGTATACAACAACACATAAGATAAAAAATGGTGTAAAGTATACATACACAACACATGTAAGTAAAATGCAACTTTTTGAGACGAAGTGTACAGTCATTGCGACGCAATGAGCTCGTCGGGAAAATTGAAAGGTTGTCTTTTATACTCCAGGATCATTTGTTATTGCAATTGCAAGCCGCAGAGGATGTGTAAGTCTTGGAATTTGAGCTGGCTTTTGAGAAAAGAAGGCCTTTTGCCTTTTTTCCTTTCACTGAATGACTTCCCTTGTCCGCAGAAAAGGAAACCGATCCTTATTGTCGGATACTTGGGTTCTAAATTACATTTTTTTGAAAAAGCTCAGTATCGCCACACCAGCACCACAGCAAGTTGCATCATGCATGAATGCTCTAGTGTTCTCCTGGAATAAGAAAAAGCAAACGAAAGCAATTCGACCGAGCATGTTTTTCACTGTAAACTGACTGTAACCTGTAACATAACCATTCTGAAGTAAAACCTCCTACGAATTGACGAATATCATGCAGCTGCTAGCTGGTTTTCAGTTGTTTGTTCCTTTTTGGTACATAATTCCGGAGGAATTTCAGCTGAGTTAGCATCACATTTGAGCAGACGTTGTTCCAAACCGATCCGTACGGCTCCTTAGTGCATGACTTTGATGTTCGTGTTCTATGCAATTATGTAGATAACCCAATGTCTTGTTCAAAGGAACTATTACAAGAGGAAAGTCAAAGACATAAAAAGCTATACGAGTATAAACGAGTATAATAATCGTATGCTGAAATGCTCCTTTGGGTCGAATTAATCTTATCCAATATTGCACTCATAAAATTGTAAGGCTGTTTAAGAACCATTATTACTATAAAAAGATGAAGCTTTAATGCTATGCTAATGTTCTCACATGAGGATATTTTGCTAGTAGAATGCAAAAAAGTGAGAGACATTTTTCTAATCTCCTCAAAGTGCTTGCTAATCCGCAATAAAAAGAACAAAGAAATCGACTCCAATCATCATTTCAGCTCATCATGCTCACGTTGTTCGCTTCTTTAAAGATAAATATATTACGAGAGAGCGGTCACAATTTGAAATTAAAGAGTGTATTCTAATGAAAACGTTACCTTTTTGTGTAGTTCTGCATGAAAAATGTGATCTTCTTTCTTATTTATGATTATGCTCATGCTTTTACATTTTGCTCTTGTACTATTTATATTGCATGTGGTTTTCAGTTTCATATATATTTTTGACAGTAGGTCAATATAACACAGACAGACAAGACAGACACAAAGGGAGACGATCTGCAAAATGCAAAGTGCAATGCTAGACTGGTTGTTTAATATTCGTTACATCTGCACAGGTTGGAAAAGAGAGTTAGTTAAAAGTTACATGCAAACAGAGCCTTTTTTTTAAAAACCACAAAAGCTTTTCTCGCTCCCATCTCTCACACATTAGTTAGTCATTTGAACACAAAAAAAGTTGGCAAGTGTAAAATTGACTTTGGTGTGTTCTGCATAAAAAATGGCACACACATCATTAAAAGTCAGTTAAAAAAGTCACTATTACTCAGTCAAGTTGAAGTTTGAAGTAATAATAATACACAGACTATATTTTTGCATTTGCATACTACTTTTCACAAGTGTGTGTATATATCAGAATGGGGAATGGGATTATGAATGTAAGTCCGAGCTCATTTTTGTATGTACAAACACGTCATTTGAAGCTGTCGAAGTCCCTCAGCAGCTAATCACAATTTTGTCCTAGTTTTGACAGAAGAAGATGAAAGTTGATTGCTCTGTTGCTCATTCTTGAGTGAATGTTCGTTTTCACCAGACAAAAAATAAGACAGCTCACAGCACCGAAGTAAATTTAGTAATAACAACACACAAGCAAGACGTGTACATGGCGAGTTATTACAAAAAGTGCGTAATGTCTTTTGCTTCTTTGCAAAATTAATTTGCGGTGCACGTGTGTGTGGAAGAAGCTTTTTTCAGGTTTCATTTACCTTTTCAGCATTAATTTTAGCATTCGTGAAAATGATATGTATAATTTCAGTTTCAAAGTTTTTTAAGGGCGTACGTGCAAATGCAAATGACACGGTGAATTTATGAGAAAACGCGATAACAATTTGCGAATTTGCTGATGTAGCTTAAACACTCCAAAAACATTTGCCAAACAGGCAATATTTTAGACATAACAATGCAAATTCAGCAGAGACATTAAATGAATCCCTTCTAATAGAAAGGTTTTAAAAAAATGTTCTGTTTGCATGTAACTTTTAACTAACTCTCTTTTCCAACCTGTGCAGATGTAACGAATATTAAACAACCAGTGTAGCATTGCATTTTGCAGATCGTCTCCCTTTGTGTCTGCCTTGTCTGTCTGTGTTATATTGACCTACTGTCAAAAATATATACGGCATATGAAACTGAAAACCACATGCAATATAAATAGTACAAGAGCAAAATGTAAAAACATGAGCATAATCATAAATAAGAAAGAAGATCACATTTTTCATGCAGAACACTGCACAAAAAGGTAACGTTTTCATTAGAATTCACTCTTTAATTTCAAATTGTGACCGCTCTCTCGTAATATATTTATCTTTAAAGAAGCGAACAACGTGAGCATGATGAGCTGAAATGATGATTGGAGTC
>JABASF010003509.1:0-10084 GCA_019776145.1 Harlomillsia oculata
TATTTCAAAAGTATGGCTAAACAAACGCATTACCAAAAATGTGCACGTAATTTGCTTCGTAATCATTTTGAATTGCAAAGTGTGGCTTTGGGTCAAACGCAAACGCAAACGTCAAACTTAGGGCTATAAAAATTATTGCAGTCGTAATCGAAAAGTCTGCATGATTCAGTATTAAGTAATTTCAATATGCTTTTTTTAGTTGAATGATCATAATTTAATTCAGGTTGACTTTATTCGTTTTACACAATGAAACACAGGCTGCCACAAGCTTACTGGGAATTCTTGGAGGTCCCACCTTTGGAACGTTCGTGTGCGGAATGTTTTTTCCCTGGGCAAACACAATTGTAAATTTAATTACTATCTGAACTACCAACGATGCATTCACTCAGTTATTTAACTTATTTATTGCTTTGAATCGAATATCGAATCTATGACGTTCATGGTTTAAACAGGGAGTTTCAATTGGAATTTGCGTATCGTTCGTCATTATGACTTTCTTCGGAGTTGGATCCACAATCCTCACCAACCAGCAAAAATTACCCTTCCAAGCAAAAAGTTTGTTCATCAATGGCTGTGGAGATGGATTTGCCAATCTCACTAATCCAATTCCCGAAATGTACTGGAAAGAGAGAGACGACAGTGCGTTCATTCAGATTCTCAGCTTATCGCCTTTGTGGTACCCAGCCTTGGGAATGATTACTTCCGTCGCCTTTGGAATGCTTTTCAGTTACATCGCCACCAAAATGTCGCATAAGGAATTTGAATCCTCCAATGCCAAGCAAGCTGTTCATTCCAGTCATACTCAAGTTATGGCAGCGTGTCTGTCCCAATGAAGTTGACAGGCTCGTGTCATTTAAAGTTATGGATTTAAAGACCAAAAATGAGAAGAATGTCGCTACCATTGCCGATTTCTCTTTAGATACAAATTATAATAACAAAAATGAAAAGAAATAGTGCTTAGAGTACTATAATTAATTTAACTATGAAATCTTTATATTTTATTCGATCTAAAAGAACATTTTGTAAAAAATCAGAGAAAGCTTGGTAAAAGAAGTCGAATCGAACATTACCATTTACATAGTGGGAAAGGTAATGATCATTAGGTTTCATCGTTATGTTTCGTTTTATAGCGGCAACAAAACTTGAGTTCTTCCAGTTGTGTAATTATCTTTTTTCATGGGTCTTCGACGTTTATGCTTTAGTTTCTTGAAACTTTCATATGTTGATGAGTAAACAGGCTGAAGAAGAGATACTGAAAATAATCCTTTTGTATCTGGAGCAAATCCAGGTTTCAGAAAATATGGTTTCACAACAGCCGGAGCAGCCCTGCGTCGAATGACATGAACTGATCTTGTATTCTGTATACTCCGTTCTGTTCCAAATTCTACGCTCACATGTGGTCGTTTGACGACGTAATCATTAAATACTAAATTCAAATCACACAAACGTTTAGAATATAATAAAAAACATTAGCTATTAGAAAGCTAGCATTCACTTTCGGTATTAAAAATGTATATTATTAAATTAAATTGAATTACCTCCTTTAAATACTTTCCAGATATCTTGCACACTTTTATGTGCTTTGTTCAGTCGGAGGTAAATGTCTGCTTTCGGGCCTAAGTCTTGGGGAAGAAGCTGGTTCAACTTTATGTCCTATAATTTGCATAAATATGGCACATCGACATATCACACACATTATAATACCTTTAAATTAGTAGTTAAAAAAATGGATTAAATATGATCTATAATTGAAAGTTACCTGGGCCGTGTGGTTTGTTATGTAACGTGTCCAAGACAGGTTCACCCGTTTCACCTGAGGGAGGTGGCGGAGGTGGTGGTCCAGGAGGTGGCATTTTCGGAGGTTTCTTTGGTCCCATTCCCGGAATTTTCATTTTGGGTGGACTCACTTTGTTATTCTCAGGATCGTCATCGGCATCTTCTTCCTCGTCTTCCTCATCTTCTTCATCCTCTTCTTCCTCCTCCTCTTCTTCCTCTTCATAGCTCTCATTCTCTCCACTTTCTTCAATTGTGGTGCCGTTTACAGGCTTCTTTGGAATGTCTAATTGAGGAATTAAATTCTATTATCAGCTTGTCAACGTAATTGAATTGGCATTAGTGTGCAAATGTGTGAAGTGGAGCAAAGCAGAATTTACTGGTGGCTTTTGTTTTATTTGCCACAGGTTCATCTTTCAGAAGAAAAGAAGCACTGAGCAATGGTTTCCCTAATCCGTCTTCTTTTTTGGCTTTAGTTGCTTTCGCTGGAGATTCTGTGATGACTACAGGTTCTACTTTAGCTTCAGAGGCGGCTGCTTCTGTATCAGTGCTGGATTTGTTGCGGTGCAAAAGTGCCAAAGCATTTTGCAGATTCCATGTCCTGTCTTTTTAGCATTTCACGAATTTTGCAAATTAGAACATCCAAGTATTATGAATTATGTGTGCGTGTGTCAATAGATAGAATAGTTAGTAACTTAAAAACGTGTAACGAGTTACGTTACGAGTAAAGGTGCAACAATTCTACAGGGTAAAACTGAGCTTACAGAACTCACGAGTTAATTTGACATCACGGGACGTTGACAAGTACGCCCATGGATCATCCAAAGAGAGATCTGGTGGATCTTCTTCACTTGTTTCGCCTCTTGCGTAAAAATTTAGCTGGGGTCTCAATAATGTTGTTATTACCATTACACATACAACAGAGAATATGAGATTGTGAAAACTGACTGTGTAACGTTCCATTTTGTCTTTCCCAATTTTTCACTATTTAATATTTCCGACGATAATCAGAACAGTTTTGACTTAACTGTGAAATAATTATATTTTAGCGAATTGTTTTGAGGCACGTGTCGTCGTGTTGAAGTGTCAAGAAGGCGAAGGCAGAAGGCACTAAAATAAAACACTAAATAAGCAAAGTAAAACCTACTACAAGTGTCTATGTCTACTCTACGTCAACGCGTCAACACACTTAAGAAATACTTCCAAGTTCCAACCTTTCAACACTTTGGTTGGGCGTATTTAATTTAAAACTTTCACGAACCTTATTTCTTGTACTGATTCGTAAAAAAATAAATATAAACTCACAACAAATGCTACATACGAAGACGAACTGCAAAAAGCAAAAACGTACAACTCAAGATGATGAATGACGATGTTACAGAATTACCAGACTATATGAATGTGCTCCACCGGACCGGAATGCACTAATTATGCACTCACTGTTTAACTATAGGTTTCAAATGATAATTTTAAAGTGACCTTAACCGTGACAAAAACGTGTGTTGAAAAATGGATTAAATGGTTGAACGCACAACGCACGAATGAATCTAGGAGGCAAGCTTTCAAAGGCTAAGGGCAACAGTTTATTGACTTGACCGTCGACGTGTACGACGTCATATCAATTGCCAGAATGTAAGTACCCAAATGGTGAAAACAATATTAGAGATTATAAAAATGAGACCTTTTGTTATGCATAAGAATGTACGGAAGGAAAGAGCATTGCATTTTAAATAGAAGAGTCTAGAGTTCTACATTTGTTTGACAGGTGAAGGTTGTTGCGGCATGCGAAATGCAAAATGCAAACCTGATTGGTATGTGAAGAACAACTCATTAAATTCCATTTAATGTGTCAACAAAGCAAGTAGCAAACAAGTTCAACGGTATAACAAACAATATTAACCTCATAAATCCACCTTGAAAAGCAGTCCCTCAAATCTTAAAAGTTCATTTCAATCTCAATAATGAATTGCGTACCAGACTACCAGATAATAATCATTATGAGATTGGTGGGGTATCCTGAAACACAATTTTTACCTGTTGTTGTCAGGTGGTGGCAAATAAATTGTGCATTGTCCATCCATACAATGTACTAATAGTCCACACCAGAAAACGCACGCATAAATTCATAAATTTTGCAATCAAATGTAAAGCTTAGAAATGTGAATATGAAATCCTGCATTATGAAAAAAAACAACTTTCGCTCTTGTTGACCGTATGTATTGTTGCATTTCTCCCGATCCTTAAGACAAGCCGGTTCAATGATTCCTTCACTAGATTTTCAATCAAGTCAATCAAGTGTAATATCTATAAACAACAAAATGGCAATGGCTCTAACGAAAGTGAAACTTTGTAAGGTTGATGTTTGTAATATTGACGTTTCAAGCTCGTCATAATGTATAATAGTAATCCATCATTCATCTTTAGCTGTTGCTGTTGTTGGTAGACAAGTCTTCTGACACTGACGTTTCTTCGCAGGTTTGTCCGCAGGATTTGATAGATTTGGAGATCTACTGAGGTATTTAGCTTTTGTCTATGTATGGCATGGGCAGAAATAAATTGAAAACGACATCCCAGTCTCAACCAGTTAAATAATGCTTATTTTATTTGATAAGGGCAAGTTCATGTCATCTGTCATCGCATTTTCTCAGTCGATTGTTTTTTTAAGAAAACTAAACAGTTACAAATAAAAAACGTTAATTTAAAGTTAATCCAGATTTGACAAGTTCTGTCAGTCATAAAGAAAAACAACACGTGGAAAGAAATGAGTGGAAGTGTGGAAACTGGAAACCTAATGAGCAGCGGCAGTTACCTATTTACTATTTCATTAATCAATCAATCAATTAATCAATCTTTAGGATTTTTTGTAAAGGAGTTTACATTTTTCATTTTGTAACAATAGTGTTATTCTGTACATGTACATTGTACCTGTACGGTTGGTTATACCACCTCTAAAATGAAATTACTATTACATTTTACATTCCTAAATCCCTACATAAATATTGACACAACATTGTTAATATGAATGACAAACAGTTAAGCATTGATTGGTTACGGTCACACTGTGGTTAGACTTTTGGCATGTAAGGTTGTAAAGTAAATAGGAAACATAAAAATTAAGTTCTGCAAGTGCAAAATAACTGCTGCAAATGTATACTTTGATAAATGAACTACAAATAATATTAAAACGTAAGATCAATCCATTAAATGATAACGATTTGACGGTTTGGCTATTCTAAATCACCTTCATGATATATTTTGTAAAAAAATTAGTGTAGAACAGTAATAATTTACATAATAAGTTGTTTTGTTCCATTGTTTGCTAATTTCTAAGTACGAAATAATAAAATGATACAATTTCCATTCTTATATTATATTTGCCGTTGATTTGTAAATCTTAATTTTAAAACTCCTAAAGTCCTGCTGTTTAATGCTAATAATACACTGGGAATAATACACTCGTGCATTCTTTCTCTCACTAATAAACAGAATAATAGGTACTGGTTTGGGTCTAGGGATAAATCACGATTCATGATATATACTCCTAGGGATTTTAATTGTTTTGTTTCCATTTGGTAAAGAAACTGTTTTGGAATCAATGACCACTTTTCAAGTTGGTTCTACCTGTTTAACTGTGTCAAAGGTTCTGTTTGCCTTCCGTTGTGATTGTGAGTGCCAGCGTGATTGAGATGATGATTCACATGATTGTAATTGCTGCTATGACTGTGATGACTTTCTTGACTTGAGGATGACAATGTTGGTTGTGGCTGTGTGATGTAAATCTTTTGAATGATAATGTCCCGTTTGGTTTCATCTTCCTCATTAGAGTGCGAGTAATCAGTATTGTTGTCATCCAGGTTGAAGGTTGTAATATCTCGGCCTCGAGTAGGTCTTCGAATTTCTCTCGAGTTCGTGTTGCTTGCAACAGTAGCCAAAATCTGTCGCAAAGGATGATCATCGTCTAACATAAAAGCAGGACCTGCTCCTGTAACGATTTGATGGGGTCTCCTATGATTGTGATGCTTTTGATTTCCGGAACGGTTAAGTTTGTTCTTCGGAGGCTGGCGATGTCTGTGAGGATACGGGATTACGGAACTTGGTACCTGAGGCTGATCATCGTTTTGCATGAACGGCTCTCCAGTTCCAGACGTTGCTGTTGACGCCATTGGATGAACTGAGTAAGTCGGGTTTGATTGTTTCATTTGAGTTGGGTGGACCATAATTGGAATAGGGAAAAACGTGGGTTGCTGTTGTGCGTAATCCTCCGCGTCCCGGTTCGCTGGTACAGTTAACGTGCAAATCTCGAGCATTGGGACACGGTACGATACAGTTTCTGGACTTGTTGTTGTTCCGGGAGTTTCCGACGTCGTCTGCGGTATAACTGGGACAGGTGTGGTTGTTGTCGGTGCATCCGTCGTCTGTGCGACTGACTCATTGCTTGACGTTGTTAATATTTCTGTAAATTAGTTCAAATTATATTTTAATTCACTATAATAAAAGGTATTTCAATAATCTTTACTTTTCATATTATCGAAGGTTAAAAAAGGTAACCCAAGATCAGTAATTATAATTACTTGCTAACCCGACAAAGAATGTTCCAAACGCCAAAGTTTCATCTTTTCTAATTTTGTGATGTAACACATCATCAATCAGAGTCGAATAACATTTCAAAAACGGCGAAATAGAATGTATATGTATAAGTGTAATATGTCGCTTAAAAACGCCAAAATATTATAATGTCGGGAATTGGAACTCATGCTTAAGTTTTAATGAGTTTGGAGCCGGGGGAGAGTGCGAAGTTCGTGGGATTCGTGAGTCCATGGGAATAGGGATTGTGGGATAGTCCAGAGTTATATCGGAGTCAGGAGTCTGTGGGAATCCGGATTCACTTAAGGATTTTTAGCAACCCGGAGTCATGAGTCATTTGGAGATTTCGAGGAGTCCGGATTAACTTAAAGATTTTCAGAAAAACGGAGTCATTTGTCATTTTGAGATTTCGAACAGTCCGGATTCACTTATGGATTTTTAGAAACCCGGAGTCATCAGTCATGTCTGTGTCATTTTGGGATTTCGAGGAGTTCGGATTCACGTAAGGATTTATAAATACGGATTCATGTGCCGTTTTGGGAGTTGGAGGAGTTCGGATTCACATAATGATTTAGAAATCCGAATCATAGTCATTCATGACATGAATGAGCCATCTTTATAAAATTGAAAAATTTTGTCGCCCATTTAAACATTGCTCAGAAGGTCATTACCAGAGTACCGCGTTTCATATAATTCGACGGACAGCCATGTACGCTTTCCATGTTGATATTCACTTTTCTGACCTATAGCTCCACCCACTGACATGGTTTTTTTCGTCCTATTTAAACATTGTTCAGGGTCAAACTCTGTCTGCTTGTAATAACTAATAATTGTTGACCGGTCAGTCCTGCCAAGGTCTCATAGTTGGTTCGTTAAAGTCTTAAAGTACATGCACATACATGCATGATACAAACTTTTTCATTACAATTTCACTCAGATGACATGAAGGCACGCATTTTCCACTGCGAAATTACCTACATTCTGAAGTTTCCATTTCTGAATTCTGATCTCGCAGAATCCAACCTAACTTCGACAGGAATTAATTAGGGACTAGCGAGAATAGTACCAAGTCTGCCCCTATTCCTTTACAATTTTGAAATCCTAATGCATTTAACTGATTTAACGTTGTTCCAATGTGAATGTATAAATAATCAAATCTCTTTATCTCCTTGATATACATATCTGTGTCTCGGCCATTGACTTTCAATCTCCTAAATAAAATAAGGTATAAAAAGCAGGACCCTCAAGTAAAGACGTGTCACTTACCTTAGAGGTAATTAATAACCTTGTAACTGCTAAATTAAACTATTCGATACTTATCGTTTTTTCCACTAAACCTAAACCTTTCCTGTCTTGTGTCGCATGATATGATTCGCATATTGCATTCTACGCAAACGTTATACTATACTATCTAACATTATGTAGAAAAACGAATTTCAATACCCGAAATGTTGCGAAACGCTAATCTTCTTACTTTTATGAGCCCGTCTATATTTTGAAGATTGTCGAAATAGTATAACAGTCGATCGCTCTATTCAACTATTTATTCCATAACATTATTCCCCGTAAATACTACTGAAGGTAATAAGAAGCCCAGTTGTTTATCTGATGTGTGAAATGTGTGCAGCTTGGAACAAACTTCCTCGAGATCAAACATACAACGTTTCACTTTTTGAATTTGATAACTAACCTGAATTTGTTTGACAAGGGAAGTGCGAAAAGTACTTGAAGGCATCGACCAAATCACCTTCTTCATTCTCTACTTCCACAATCAGAGCCGTAATTCATGTTCTTGTTGTGCCAAGTTCGGACAGCTTTCCTAATATCAAACTCAATCCATTTGGCTTCCTTGATAGAAATCATTTTCGTGTCCAGCAACTTCTTTTTAACTAAAATTATTAATTACCATAATGACGTTATTACAACGGTAACTTAACCATTACAGATCATCCGTTTAGTTTAGCCTTATGCCTTAGTTAGGTTAGGCTTAAGTTTAAGGGATGTAGAAATGACAAATAATATTCGGTAGCCAAAGTGTTGCTATTTTCATTGCTACCACGTACAACGTAGTTGTTAGTTTATTGTGTAAATGCATCACAATTGCAGTCCAAACCAGCCCTGTCACTTGCCATTGCCAGTCAAGTGCTAGGATTCCCAGGAAAACCGATGACGCTGATTTCAAGAAGTCTCATTTACTGAAAGTGATATTTTCAGAAAGACAATATTAATCTGTTAAAAAACTTATTTGGGTAACTTCTTGAGCTTATGTTGTAAATTGACATCAAAAGTTCTTTATGAATATTAGCTCGTGAGCCAGAGTAAAACAGTGCGGGAGGCGCGAGGACTAGTTTCGTGACCGGCGACCAGCACCTACTTTAATCGTTTGTGTTTAACTTTCATTTAAAATAGCAAATCTTTGGCTACAGCATGATAATGTATTTGTGACTTCTTACATACAGTAAATAAGCTTCCATAATGGTAATGATCTAATGATGGTACACTTACAGTGGTTTTTAGTGGCCGGGTATGTGTACCAGGAGACTGTAACTCGAATTTTTTCGTCTGGAATTGGCACAGGACTGTCAACTAAAGCAACAGTAGTTGAGATTGAGACTACAGTTGGCACAGGTTGTCCCGCAGTTTCGGAGTCATTGCACGGCTTGGGAGGTTGAGTAGGCTCAACAGTAGCAGGCTGCAAATGGCACAAAAAAGACGAGACAGTTAAATTCCTGCGAACTTTGTCATATCATTAGCAGCATGTTATTTTTTGGCAAAGAAAATGAAATGTCAACATGTTATGACTTCGACTTGCCTCAGCTTGACTTCCTCTCCCTAATTTGTAAAGACGCAGTTTTGCAGAAATGATGTTGACTTGGTGCGTTCTTGAGGACACCGGTGTTGGTGATGGGGTTACATGAACAGGAGATCGTGGAGTCACAGCTTCGGGGAGTGGTCCATCATTATTTTCATTTAAAACCATAGTTGAGCGGTTAAGTGGCTTTGTTGTCAAATCCGGGTTCTGTCTGGACTGAATAACAGAGGAAAGGTCGAAGAACACGTGGAAGAAACCTGGAGTGGTCCAAGTATCCTGGTCCGTATTTACAGGTAAACCACCTGAAAGAAAAACGTACATCAGAAAACACATTCACTATGAGCTTACGACTAAACAACTAACTTTTTGCACAATTTGTATATGGTAATGATGATGGAATCATGTATTAATGTTATTATCGTACTGCCAAATCTGACAGTTTCTACCTGCCTGCCGAACCGCCGAGGCCTACTAGACCACAAACAAAGCAACAATTCATTATTCCATTCTTTGGAACCACCATGGCCCACCATGGCCACCCACAGTGACAGTTGACGTCTAGCCAGATTTGTGATTTTGTTATTGCAAAGAGGGACTCGTTCATATGCAAAACTCTGTGTGATTTACGATGCTTTTCTTTCCTGCTCATTTTTGCGAAAATATTATCTTTAGTAATGCCCGTGCCCGTGCCATAAACTTAACGTATACCTTTGCTTTAAAAATGGAAAGACCAAATTGTTGTAAACAAACAACAACAATTTTGGATTATTATTATAATCTTTCCTAAAGTACTGCCTTTGTACTTTGTAGGTTGAACGTATTCTGATTTTCTCTGCATAATTTGTTTAGTGTTGTGAATATAGTAAACTTACAAGTTGCAGTAATGGTTTGCACTTTTCCGGCATATTGACTGGA
>JABASF010003510.1:0-10079 GCA_019776145.1 Harlomillsia oculata
AGAAAACTTACAACGGAATGAGTAGTTCTTTGTACAGCTAAAACTTTTTGGTCAGGTGAGAATTTGATGGATAAAACTGGCCCTTTGTCTTCCATTCTGAAAGTACAGTTTAGGTTATCTTTTGGCCCTTTTACTACGACACCAGTAGCACCACCGGATCGCACAGCAAACACCTGTATGTCAAACCATGACGTAACTAACTTAATTAACTACTCCAAAATACAAATTTAACAATCGTTCAAATAAAATGTTATCATTAACCTGACCTGTTGGTTCGCATCGTCGTAGAACACGTTTGTGATTTTGGACACAGGTTCAAATCGTATGGGACTTTCACACAAGTTCAAATAAATACTGTCGTCTTCTGTAAACTCAGTTGACACATCTGCCGTTGCCATTGTGGTCTTGATTGTGTAGGAATATAATGCAAACTAATTAATTTAATTAACAAAACTGGTCATTAATAAATTAAAAATTCAACCTTGAGAATATGAATGGGAGTTTACACAAAACTTGAATGTGAAGGCACATTGGCGCTGGAGCATTGGCGTGAAATTCAATGATTTCTCCGCATTCCGCATTTTCACTTTACTTTCATCCACGTGAGTTTCCTCTCCACATCTGCAGTGAGACTTGCGGCGTGTTTATACAAAAGTTTTGATTTGTTTTTTAAAAAAGGTTGTTTCTTGTCTCGTTTTTTTGGTGGTACGTTAAAACGTCGACAAACTTGTATAATGGAGCACCCCAAGGAGACGTTGACAGTTACCCCAAACGCAAAAGAGTGTGAACAAATAGTTTTGAAACCGGGTCAGCCGTTACCACAATTCCAGACGAAAATTGAAGGATTTGATTGGGACAAATGTGGTTCAAACGTGGATTTTGAAAGTCTCCTTGATTCCTTTGCAACGACGGGATTTCAAGCTACACATTTTGCTCAAGCTGTGGATATTATTAGGAAAATGATCGACTGTCGCAAATCAGAAAGTTAGAAACATTCACTTATCTTTAGTGTCTTTTACTAGAATTTTTGCATTTGACTATGGCGTAACGTGTTTTGGGATTTTTTTAAAACTTTGCAGGTGGATGTACGATTTTCCTGGCTTATACATCAAACATGATCAGCTGTGGAGTAAGAGAAACGATCAAATTCCTCGTGAAACACAAAATGGTGGATGTACTTGTGACGACTGCTGGAGGAATTGAAGAAGATTTGATCAAGACACTCGCACCGACTTTTCTGGGCAAGTTTACCTTACGAGGGTCTTATCTACGATCACAAGGTGTGAATCGAATTGGGAATCTTCTCGTGCCGAACGACAATTACTGCGCTTTTGAAGATTGGTTGAATCCCATCCTAGATGAAATGGTGAAAAAGCAGAATGAGGACAAGTTTATGTGGACACCTTCAAAAATGATTCGATTGTTGGGAGAGAAGGTGAATGATGAATCGTCAGTTTATTACTGGGCTTGGAAGAATAATATTCCCGTGTATAGTCCAGCTTTGACGGATGGATCTCTCGGAGACATGATGTTTTTTCATAGTTTCAAGGAGCAACCTTCATCCGGCGACTCTGAATCTCAAGGTGATAGTTTGAGCAATAGTGGGCTTGTTTTGGATATCCTTAACGATTTGAGAACTTTGAATTTAAAAGCTATGCAAAGTCAGAAGACAGGAATGGTTATTCTTGGGGGTGGTTTAGTCAAACATCATGTTGCGAATGCAAATTTAATGAGGAACGGAGCTGATTTTACAGTTTATGTTAATACTGGAAATGAATTTGATGGGAGTGACAGTGGCGCTAGTCCTGATGAAGCTGTTAGTTGGGGAAAGATAAAATCAGCTAATGAAGATGAAGCTGATAGTAACTGTATTAAAGTTCATGGAGATGCAAGTTTTCTCTTTCCTCTCCTAGTGGCTCAAACATTTGCAAAGCATTCTCCGAGAAATACTTGAAGTTAAGTATGTAATTATGTGACCAATTTATGTGATTTTTAATGATGTTACGAAATAAAGATTTATGAATGAGAAAAATCATTCTGTACGGAAGTTTGTATTGTCCTTGTCGTCTACATGGTTTATTATTATTATTCAATTCTCGCATTTTGCAAGCGTATTGTTAAAGGTTGAAGGTAAAGAAAGTGAAACAGAAGGACTGACATTATTGACAAATTCAGACTTTTATAGTAGCATTTATGTAGGGTGGCATTAATAAGTGTTGTCTATTACACATGTTAGAAGACACCTACGCAATCGTAAATTACTAGAAAAAAGGCTTTCGTGATCATTATGACGTAAATGACATAAATTACAAAAGCAGCAGTGTTTGTACGATCAATCGGATTTCGTTTTCCTTGCTGCTAACTTCTTACATTCTTCATACAAATTGTTCAGATCAAAGGCATTGATGACATTGTCTCGGGTATAGCCGAATTTTTGAAGCTTTCCAGACGCATCAACAATAGGAACGTAACATTCTCCCTTTCCATTCTTGAACAATATTATAGTAGGGAGTTGTCGTGAAAAGGCAGAATCTTTAATATTGAACCGTTGAGCAAGTTCAGGAATCCGACTCAAATCCACTTTTCCAAATTTAAGATGAGAATGGTCGTATGTAGCCGACAAATCCGAGAAAACCGGAGCGAATTCAATGCATGCAACATTCCAATTAGTATAAAATTCCACGATCCAATAGACATCCCTCTTGGTGATTTCTTCTTCAAAGATCTTTGCATCTCTGAAGTAAAGAACATGGCTTGGACCACGATATACTGGCTGTGGAAGCAGCAAAGTTTGAGCACCGATGACGATTACATAAATGACACCATATAATTGATATGCCATGAACCAAAGGACTAAATTGGCCCATCTGGAACATACGATGACGTTATTCAAATACGACATGGCAGTTGAAAGTCCATATCTTCGAGATCGAACCATGACGAAAAGGGCTAGGAAAAACAGAACTTCCACTTGTCTTGCTTCAAATTCTGAATTCCCATCAAAAACAAACTTACAAAGAGGTGGAATTAATTTACATCCCACGAAGGAAACACACATTAGCAAATTCAGGACATAATAAGGGTGTTTCAATCTGTGGAAATCACTTCCCCAATTTATCCCAATTCCAAACATTGTCTGAAAATCAAATCAATCAAATCATGAATTCATTAAATTCTCATTTACAAAAACTAACAATTTAATACGAAGGTCAATTTCATCATCAGAAGATGACGAGCCGACACCCAAATTCAATGAGACGGAGTATTTATTATATATATTCCTCAAATCTAAACTCGCAATTACGTTGATTGTATCGTAATTCGTAATTAAATAGTAAAACTACGCACACACAAAACCAATTTACTCAATTTAAACCACAGTGCTAATTATTAATACATAAAATTAAGTTTGCATTATTCAAAAAAACCATAAAAACTTAATATTCATACTAATTCTTAGAAGTTGGTTTTATGTGCACAATTCTCCCATCCCCCCCAAATAAACTCTACATAAAAGAAATGAAATGGACAAATCTAAATGAGATTTACATTTAACTGATTGAAATCCCAAAATTTCAATTTCTTAAAATGAATTCCAGTGGTCCACGTTTTGCAAGCAAACCCGCGCCCCGTGCAATTTGGCTCAGCTGGTCAGCTGTCCTATGCGATTCTGTATTTCGCTGTTTTCGCTGCTCATTCAATTAATCCAAAATCCTCATAAAAATTTTACTCAAAAAGTACAAAAACTCAAGAAACAACCGTGTTTCTTCGCAGTTAACAAGAAGGACAATTTGAATACAAATCGCAATGATAATCAACTTTATGCGAAGTGCACGTGTGTTTTCTAGCAAATTGAGCGGATTGCGATTTTTCACTTCTTCAGGAATAATGAGAGGAGAACAGAAAAAAATAGATGTCCTCGACGTGCAAATCAACTATGAGAAAGCAGGGAACGGAGATCATCCCGTTCTTTGTTTACCGGGTGCACTTGGTATGAAAACACTTTTAAAATTGCATTTTTCATTTTTAATAATCAATTTTTGACTCAACCTTCATGTTTTATGTTTCTTGTAGGGTTTATTGATTCTGACTTTGGACCTATCTTACCTAAATTCTCTGGAGACAAGTTCACTGTGGTTGCATGGGATCCTCCAGGTATGTTGCCGTCGCTTTAGTTTAGGTTTCATTCCTTCCATAATTTTGAAAAAAATGTAGTTTTGAAATGTTACTTTTGTTTTTTTTTCATTGAGGATATGGAAAAAGTCGACCTCCAAATCGTGACTTTTCAGGTGGGAATCAATTCTTCTACAGAGATGCGAAATATGCTCATGGACTAATGCAAGTGAGTATGAAAGTTAAATCTTTAATCGCAATGTAGTGAACTTGGAGTGTGTACATATTGAGAGATTTTGTCGTATTTGATTGTTTTTATCGTAGAAACTTGGATTTACAAAATACTCCATTTTGGGTTGGAGTGACGGTGGGAATACGGGACTCATAATGTCAGCTCTGTACCCTGACTTTGTTAAGAAAATCATCGTTTGGGGAGCAAATGCATATTTAACTGATGAAGATTGGGCGTTGTATGACAGTATGTGATTTAATACATTATCATTGGTTTCTTAATATTTTGGAAGGATGATTAGAGATTTTTGGATTTCTAAATTTGTGCGTGCGCGTGCATTCATGTTTTTGTTTGTAAAGATGTTCGTGATATTGACAAGTGGTCTGCTAAAATGAAGGATCCTTTGTTGAAAATGTACGGAGAAGATTATTTCCGTAAGACTTGGGCCGAGTGGCTGGGAGCATACGAAGGTATGATTTTATTAGAATATATATAAAGAGAAAAAAATGAGATGCTCACGATTTCATCATCACACCACATTTTTGGTTGTGTTGGTAAATGAAAATGGAGGAATCACGGTTGTGTGCTCATTGAAATTGGCAGATATACACCGAACAACTGCCGATATTTATAAGGCGGAGTTACCGCGTATCCGGTGTCCCACATTGGTAATTCACGGGTTGAAGGACACGATGGTCCCTACGTTTCATGCAGAGTACATCCACAAAAATGTGACCAATTCCAAGTAAGTCAAGGAGAATAATGGCTACAGAGCTTCATTACACATTATTTATTTTTTCAAAGCCGTAATTGGAAATGAAATGGTCACGCCGACTCGATGCTAACAAGGCGCATAACAAGTCAATAAGATCATTGTGTATTCTGTGTTCATATTAGGTTGCATCTCATGCCCGAAGGGAAGCACAATCTACATCTTCGCTATGCCGATGAATTTATTCCTCTTGTTGAGTCCTTCCTGATGAGCAAATAAATCATTTTCAACATTTATTCTACTCTCCTTAATGCAGAAAACCAGTCAAAACCCTACACCAAAAAACACCACGGTTTCATTTATCTATCTTGATCTGACGATCTCGTGTCATTCTCTGCGTGCATTCCTGCCATTGTGACTTATTACTTTCTCATTTCATATTCATTTCTATACAAAAAAGCAAACCTTAGCCTTAAACTAACAATTTTCCATCATTCCTCTCGCGTTTTCCACTTTGATGACTTGTACTTACTTACTTACTCGTTACTCGCATGTTCTCTCGGCTGCATACAATTGACAAAAGCATAAAATCGGGTTTCTTTAGCTTCCATTTCCCATTACTTTGACTTGGAATTGAATCAATGCCGTCCAAGTACTAGTGCTCAACCAGCAGCATCACATTATGTTATGGGGAAAGATGACCTTGCAATTTATCAGCCGGTCTCTCCTCTTGCTCTTCTCGTCAAGAGCCACTTTTCCACATCTCAACGGGATGGGACAATGTTTTAAAACCATTGCCCATGAAATTTACAGTGCTCATTCGCATTCTCAGCTGAATTTTCTATTCAGAGTGTCAAACCTTTTAATGTTTAAAATGCTATTCAGTAAACTGACCATTATTTTACTTGACACGTTCTTTGCCTAACTTGACATGAGAGTGAATTACGGCGAAAGGTGAGCTTTGGCATTAAAAACCATCGTAAACTCTACGCTCAGTGCTTAATGTGTTCAACTACAAAAAAGACAAAGTTGCATTGTCTTCCCGAACAATCTTCTCCTTTTTATGTGAATTGTCTGTTTGTTCATGAAAAGAGACTTCAACGTTTTTGTGATGCAACTTGTATTCTGTGAATGCTGCAAACAAGCGAATAATATGTTGTATGAAAGCATCATCATCGTGTTGAAGAAAACATATCAGTCAGTCTGCAACAGCGTTTTATATTTTGTAAGTTGTTAAACTTTATTCTCACAAGAATAAAAGATGAAAGTTTATTTGATTTTCATCTTCAACCGTAATGCTACAGAGCGTACCACAACATTGACAACATCCCTTTAGCTTTACTTTGAAGTGTGGGGTTTTGTTTTGAGATGAATGGAATTGCATGCAGGACTATGAATTGAACATTTGTTATTGCATTACATCACAGATTTAGTTAATTCCATCATAATAAGAAGCCATTATAATGGGGGTAAAGGTAAGTGGCAGAATTTTCGGATCCCGTCGTATCTTGAGCTTGGCATTTGCGGGTGAAAGGTACCGGAACAAAGCAGCTTTCAGCACAGTGAATCGTGACTTTGTTCATGAACAAAATCCGAAAATAGACATTGGAGGATACAAAGTGAATTACATCAAAGCAGGCCAAGGACCACATGCTGTCTTCTGCTTTCCTGGAGTACTTGGTAATCATAATCAAGAATAATTTTGAAATTTATTGTGTCTGTAGTACATAGTAGAATCCTAGAATGTCCAGAAAGTTGCATAGCTTGAATGACCTTTCACATCAATAGTTTCAGTTTTCGGTATATATGCGTTTGTCTGCTTTTCTAAAGTAAGATGTGATGAAATGGTGAAGCATGCTTAACTTTCATGCAGTGAAATGGTCAAGTTTCGACATTTGGATGTTACGATTAATTAAAAGATGTTCAGATGTTGTTGAGAACACTTATTACAGTAATATTACTATATAAGTAGTGTGGATATCATGATATTGGAAATATGATCTTCCCGTGGAGGATTTCATAGCTTGCGTTCGTATACATAGCAAAAAATTCGCACATATGGTGCTCACGATTTTAAACCCGAAAACCTGCTGAGACTACTTATTAGTGTGAGATTTTCCACAAAGGTGAGGAATGGAGAGATACATCATGACAGACGGGGATTGCATATCTCACGTAGCGTGCCATAATGGCTTGGGCATGAAATCAATTAGCAGCTTTGTGATAACTAACTGTACTTTGGGCACCCAGGCACCCTGGGCACAGAAGGAACCAAACTAAAGTCTTATTGCAATTTACCTGGCAGCTACCTTTCCGCAGACAACATAGTTAAACGGCAAAAACCTAACAAACCGTGCCCGACTACTTCCCTTTTTATCAGATTCATGTTCATTAGTAAAGGCTGTTCTTTTTATTGTGCCAGGCTCTCGGGTCGAGCTACATAGTCTCACTTTTATAAAAGTCTGTATGTAATTTGAGTCTGTGTAGACCAAGACGGGAACTAAGTTCTGTCGGCTATGTAATCTTAAACTTGTGAGGAGGCGTAATTCTTCAGTGCTGAAGAACCAGGTTGATGATGCAATTGGTCATGATTCAAGGCTCGATGAGAAGTCACTTACCTCAACTCTTGCTCACGTTCAACAAGGACCCTTTCATGAAGGACTTCACTTTGGTAGCATGGGATCAACCCGGCTATGGACTGAGTCGACCTCCAGATCGAGTCTTCACGGATGATTCCATGCATGAAGATGCGCATCTTGCAGTTCAGTTTATGAAGGTGTGCATAATTAAATCATTCATTCTTATATTCTCACTTCTCACTCCTTTGGTATGTATCCGATGATATGATACGATAGCCACGAGAAAACAACTTAGAATCATTCACGAACCAGACGAACAACGGGGGGAAATTGTGGAGAGATTTTGCAAAGGTCATTCAAATGAATGGCGTACTTATTCAAAGAACGTTTTGATTTTTGACAGGTACTAGGCTTCGACAAGTTCTCCGTGATGGGATGGAGTGGCGGCGGTTGTAGTGCGCTCCTAACAGCCATTCAGTACCCAGAGATCGTGCGAAAATTAATCGTGTGGGGGGCCTTTGCATATGTTGATTCTGACGATGCCAAGAGATACGAATGTAAGCCTCAGGATTTCAACTTTTATAAGATCATGTTGTACATTTCAAAAACTACGACGAGACAGATATGCGACCGACGCAACGTCTACTGTTTTCCCCTGTAGTGCTTGTGTGTTATGCAATTAAAGATGCTGCTCTCGTTCCTCAATCTCCATCAAAAGGAGAAGATAATGCCGACGAATGAGATTCTCTCTTTTCTATTCCTTAGGGTTTTCTAACCCAGTCAACATGGGCGGAAAGATGAAAGACGTGCTTGTTGAGGAATACGGGGAAGAGTTTTTTAATCAACACTTCTCCATGTGGATGCGACTTTTTGCCCGTATTTATACGAAACGAGGCGGAGATCTTTGTGCTAACAATTTGAGTCAAATCAAGTGTCCAACTCTGGTGGTTCACGGGTCTAAGGATCAACTCATCACTCCAATTCATGGTCAATTTCTTAGCGATAACATCCCCAACGCTACTTTACACTTATGGACCAATGGCAAACACAATGTTCATCTTCGCTACCCGCAAGAATTTCATGCAATTATACATAAGTTTTTACTATCATAAAATCCTAATCTAAATCCTAAACAAACGAATTTATTTTTTAAAAGATTCTGTTGCAAAGATTCATGAGAAAGAACTGCGTAGTACATTTGCTGTGATTTGTCATGACCGTGACTATAATTTATTACTCAATCTGCCATAATAAGTATAATCACCGAATTTTCATAGTGAATATACTATAATACTACTACTATGCTTTTTGCAGTGATGATTGCGCTTGCAGTAGGCTTAAGAGAAAGTTCTGCTGTAATGGAAGTGTAACAATTATTCGTAATTGGCTTATGTCTTGCTAAAATTGGAATAAAATGTGCTCAAATAATGATTTATACGTTGAAATGAAATTGCTTGCGGTCTGTACAAAGGCGAATGATTTTGTTACTTTAACATAATTTTATTTCCAGTACTTTCATAATACATCTGAGTGTAATTTATAGTTACAGTACAAAATACGTTAATATAATAAATGATTAAAGAAACTATTATAGTGCGCTGGAATTTAGCTTTAGTTGAATTATTTTATATTTATCTTCATCTTCTCACACAATATAGCAACGGTGTTCCTTTATTTGCAACTCGCAAGTTCAACATTGTGGCACCATACCATAAGCTTAACCTTGCAATATTTTTTAAGTTTCCTATATTTGATAAATTTATTGAAATTAAATACAAAAAAGACACATTTAGTATATTTTTTAAACGAGGATTTAGTTAAGGAAGATGGAATGATTAGCATCTCCAGTTCTCATCAAAAAAAAATATTTAGACGAGCGTCGAGTGAAAGACAATGGAGAACGTTTGATATTAGTACTAAAATGTCATTTATAGAGTCATATTGTCGTGTGTAACGGCTTATTCTAGCAGCATTGCGTAAGCTATACATTGTTTGATCATTGCATCAACATCTTTAGCATTGTACCACTGGGGGAATTTGCAAATTTAAGGGTACGGATGTTTAAAATTCACATTAGGATAGAAACAGTACAACTACGAGAAGAACAAAAAAGATTATAACTACACCACATAGGTAAATACTTGAATAATTGATGAGACTGGAATATATGCACACAGAATGTTTCAGTGATGGTGTTGATAAGTTTCGGAGCGAATAATCTGCTCATATGTAGCAGCCTGCATTCGGTAATCGATTTACTCGACGTCTTGCTCCTGCTCGTCTTCGAAATCACCTTCCTCCTCAGCAGTGGCATCCTGGTATTGTTGATATTCTGATACCAAGTCGTTCATGTTGGATTCCGCTTCGGTGAATTCCATTTCGTCCATGCCTTCTCCAGTGTACCAATGCAAGAAAGCCTTACGACGGAACATGGCAGTGAACT
>JABASF010003511.1:0-10076 GCA_019776145.1 Harlomillsia oculata
TTCTCTGTGTATCTTCAATGAATCAGTCTTCTTGTTATGAAAAGTGTTTTTTTTTTAAATAAAAACTACGAAATGAACAACAAACTTTGGGTATTCAGTCATTTCAAAATACTTTGATTTCTCATTCATACCGGAAAACTGACGTCGAGTATACTTTGATAAATGTTCATTGGGTAAACTCAACTCTCTTCCTTCATCCGGAGTTGTTTGCTAGTCGAAACTGCAGCAGAAAGAGACCGTGCAGGTGTCTGTTATCCCCGTGTTTAAACGATGACATTGATGCTCAAGGGCAGACATCAAAGCTTGATCGGCACTACAAAAATGCACATTCGTAGGCGAATTTTACACGGAGGAGTCAAAATCTAGTTAATTACATCATTGGCAAAGCAAAATGTACGACTTTGTCGGATGCATGATCTAAATTCTTCGTAATGAAATGGAATTCAGCGAGATAACTTGATCATAGATCACAATAATAAAGATGTACATGTGCCGGGCTTAGTACTGCATTGGGACACTTTGGAGTGACAACACGTCAAAATATTGTGAATGATCGTCGTCACAAAATGAAGTCAAATAACCACATTGTATTTTTGGTGACCATAATTACTGCCTCATTGTGTGCTTTAGCAGATTGTAAAGTGACAATGGCCAACTACACTAAAATTAAAAATACAGACGCTATTCCTTTTGCGCCTTACGGAAACTACGGAAAGCATTTCATTACATCGCCCAATTTTGTACAGCCGTCCAACTATTCACCGCAGCAACACATTGTTCCTGGCGATCCGCATCCGATTTACCCTATGTTTAGGCCGTTGCGTGTTCCCATACCCCGGGTTCCCCTTTTGGGTGGTGTATGGAAGTATGGTTATGGACCCAACATCAGTCCAATTTCGCCACAGTCATACACAGTAATGAAGTAATTTACTAGAATTTTCAAAATGATTAGTTACAGTACAGTTGCTGTAATTTTCTTCAATATTAACAGGAAAGTCCAGTGATGACAACGACTCCCGCGTGCCATGATAATCCGGCTGACCTTTGCACATTTCAAACTATTGTCGACGGTAAATGCGTGCAGACAGAGGTGGTCTGTAACGACAACAATGCATGTACTATCGATAGTTGCAATCAGGGAGTATGTGTGTTCACCCCCATCAGTTGTGATGATTTCAATCAGTGTACTGAAGATAGTTGCAATCCGGCGACAGGATGTGTCACGACCATCACTTGTTTTTAAGTTGACAATGCATGCATTGAGAGTTCCTGTGTTTCCGAAAATGGATTGTGTAGTGTAGTAGCTTTTCCGAAGGATTGTGATGATGGCAATCCGTGTTCTGAGGACGTTTGTGATCCGGCTATGGAGTGCACAAATAGCTTTTGTTGTTAATAATTAATAACCTATAGTATTTAACTGTATTCTGATTTGTTTATCTAGAAAAATGTAATGACTCGACAATCGACATGCAAATGTTTTCGGTCAATAGCAGAATAAAATACGAAAAAATTCTTTTATCACCACTCGTTGATCACTATTCCTTGCTGTACCAGACCTCGAGGAATCTGCACAATCATTTTTTGTATCGCTGTATCATCGCTCGATTTGTTCTCACATATATCGTGGTTGCAATTCCTTGTGGCCTATAAGCCTATAGTCTATAGTCTCATTATTTTTTACAGCAGTATTTAACAAGTCTGACTGAGACAGGAAACTCTTTCGTAACGTCACTTACGTCACTAGTTAAACGTGCAAGTATTTACCATTGCTGCAAAGAAACACAATGACGACTACATTTTAAATTTTTAATTCGGGTACGAAGAAATTATTGCTATCTTCTTGGTTATTGCACTCTGTGTGGCTTTTTTGTGTCCAGTGTGCTATATCAGATTTGGCGACCACCTACTAACGACAAAACACAAAAAACGCTCGATTATGCAATCTGTAACTGGATTTTGCTTTGACGCATTGTGCACAGGTCGTAGTTGCTGTCGCACTTTGTACATACATAACCTTGCCTTGAAATTGATATCACATCGTGATCGAGTTCGGAATTCAATGTTCATGCAAAGTTGTTTAACTTGGGCCATCGTTGAGAATGAATTAACTTTCGTCAATGATGTCATAACTTTAATAAATTATGTGAGAACTGCTTTAATTTCATACGAGTCATACCTGATATGCCAACTGATAAACTGACCATTGTTCAGCCAAAAACATTCAATAAATAAGCACTTTATGTACTTCATCGCTTGGCCAATTAATAATTTATTGCAATTCATTTGGTGTCAAAGTCAAGGCTCTGAAACATGCCTCATAAATTTTCCGGAGGAAATTATACTTCTATTAGACTCGACGAGGAATTGAATTTCTCAGAGTTCATTACGGGAATAAATAATTGCATTTTGCGAAAAGATCATGAAGCACTCGAAGATTTCCTTGAACTTAGCAAAAGTGTCAACAAATACTCTATCCATAAATGGCAGGAGCCTCTGAAAGGTGATGATACACCGCTTAATGTTGCTGCTGCCAACTACGATCACGTAAGTTTAAGATTGCTACTGGATTATGGTGCCGATGTCAACACAAAGGGGAAACATGGAAAGACACCATTGCACACGCTTTTCTTTGATGGTAAAATGTGGCAATCAAATTTTGTGCACATGCAAATGCAATTCAAAATTTTCATTAATTATTAATTGTATGTTGCTCTACTCTTGCATTTATTTACATCCCTTAACAGAAGTGATGGGCCACATGAATGAAAAAGACTTGATCATTTGCACGCAACTGCTTGCAAACACAGAAGGAGTCAATGTCAATCTGGTGGATGATAAACATGAAGGGAAAGTGGAACAGTTACCGCCGCTGTATTACGCAGTTCATAATCGGTTTGAAGAATGTGCTCGGATTTTGATTCAGCATGGAGCTTTAATTAACGAAAGGTATATTTATTTACTACCAAAAATATCAAATCAACTTTTTCTCGATTTACGTACAAGTTCATTGAATTTAAAATGGTTTAGAATGACATCGCATACTCCACATAATCTTGCAACAAAGCTGGCATTGACTATGCCTAACGTCATGACAGAAGTATTTGACAAAGCTGTGCGACATGTTGAACCTGGCAATGGACAAGGCAAGAATGGTTCTCAGGAAAATGGACAACGATTAGAATTGGATTTTGGGTATGTTTACGGAACAATAGTGAAAGTTTAAAAACCCATTTGGTCGGTTTTAGTAGTAGCTTTCACTTTGCGTTCCTTCCAGAGTTGTGTTGCAGTATCCACAGGGAATCAATTCAGAAAGTAGTATGCCAAAAAACGGATTGATGAGCACGTTACTCGCTCGAGATCAAAAGGAAACAAGTTTCATCTATAGTTTACTGGAGGGAAGTGATTCCGTTAGAGAGCAACTCCTTTTGCACCCTTTGGTCATGGCATTCACACATAAGAAAACCACAACTGTAATGTCCAAACTGCTATGGGTTTACCTCATAATTGTGAGTGATTTCTGAATGACTGCAATCTGCAATGCTCAAAATGACAGCAAATTATTAGCATTTCTGTATTATTGTTTCTGTAGTTCATTTTCCCTCTGTTGTACATGGGCTTCATTTATTATCTGTACTTCCACATCTGCCCGTTTGACAAGTTCGAAAAAGTCAATGCAACTGACAATGTTGAAAATCATAGTTTTGAAAATCGAATCATATTTTGTTCTCCCAATAATGACACAGGATGCGATCCGACGGAAAGAGATGCAAGTTGTTTTACATGCTCGTGTAGGATTCCTTGGGAAGTCTCTCTAATGTCATCTCTCTTGGTAATTCTTTTGGTAATATGGTTTTCAACGGAAATACTTATGATCTGGAGAAATGACTGGAGGTACATGAAATCCTGGCGAAATTGGGTAATCAGAGTTTGCATTACTGTGATGACATTGACTATCTGGCCCGGACTTCACTTTGAGGGAGTTCACAACTTGGAGTTTCAATATCCAATAGCAGCTGTGAGTGATCATAATCTTGTTTACAGTTTATGTACTTCATGAGGATTATACACGTTTTGATGGGACATCAATTTTTAAATTAGTTGGGCATTTTCTTTGCCTGGATCATGTTTTTGATACAAATTGGAACTCACCCTGATTTTGCTGTTTATGTTGAAATGTTGGCAAGAGTAAGTAAATACGATTAACATGGTCAGAATTCAAGTCTAATGCATAAACAAAGTCGGAATATTATGCGCTTTAGATTTTATTAAGCGTGATTCGGGTTTATTTACTTTTCCTTCCATTGTTGATTGCCTTTTACTTTGGTTTCAGCTTAATGTACAACCAGGTAAATTATTGGTTTTTATAAACCCGTATTTAAATGAGATTCTCACTAACACTAGTGAATGAAGCATCACAATATTTGTCGAAACAGGGAAGGTGGATTTTCAATTTTATTCTCATGTCTACAACTGTTGAGATTGACACTTACGCGGAATTAGTTGAACAAACAAAGGACAGTGCTTTCTTCTTCAAAGCAATGGGCTACACGTTTTGCATAGCGTTTATAATTATCATTGTGGTTGTCTTTATGAATTTCATGCTTGGAATTGCCATCAGTGATATTCAGGTTAGTACGCTTGGCTGAATTGATAGTCTTTTCCTGAATGCTTCTTTTATATGGTGTCAATCCAATTGGTTAGATGCTACGCAATAAAGCAGCAATCTCAAGTATTGCACGACGGATTCAAAACCACTTCATCGTTGACATGTTGTACCCTGGAGGTAAAATATTCAGATCGAAGCAATCCGACGATGCGAGTCACCCGTTTAGGTGAGCGTGAGACGTGAGATGAAATGATTTGGTATTATTTTCGCAAACCATTCGCAAACAGTTTATCTAATTTTTAATTCAACGTGTTTTACAGATATCGGTTCTACGCTGGAATAAACAATGGCGTTTTCCCGGATGACCTTACAATTCAATTAGTTGAACTTGCTAAAAGCACAGCGGCAAATCAAAACCAGATAAGCAAAGCCGAAAGTAACGAAAGTGGTCCACGGAACGAATTGGTACCGCAACTACTTCGACAGATTCGTGAAATGGAACAGGTTTTGTTGCAGCTCAATCAAAGAGTCAGTCAGTGACAAGGTCATGAATAATTCATGTATATTATACACCAAACGTAATATTATTGTTATTGATATCAGCTTCAGTTCAATAAATGGCAGTTTCAGTGTGTTTTAAGATAAGGGATCAAGTCTCACTAATTTTCATATTGTTAAATAACTTTTGTTCTTTCATTCTCGTCAAATATTTGTTTTAGCATCGGGCATGCATGACTATGAGTGAAAGAAAATCTGAAAATGAAGCTTATAAAATGTACGCGTGTGTGATTTTGATATATATGACGGCATACGATAAAAGTTGTTTACAAAGCATATTGGTCTTTGTTTCAAGTTTTGTTATCAGATAAATCAGATTATATCAGTACATTATTCTCAGCATTGAATAAATCATCACTGATGATTCACTAATGACTAAGTACCGCACATGTCACGATGGTATAAATCAATAGCAGTTACCATAAGCTTTGTCCAATATCGATTGGTACGAGGCATGGACCATCTTGCAGAAGTTGTGACGTTGAGAAGGCCGACTCGGCAATCTGCCGATCAAGTGTCCCTTCTTTCGGTTAAATTGACTTCGAAAATTCGAGACCAGATTAATTTAATTCAAGAACGTTACGAAGAACTGAGAAAAGTGATTGAGAATGGAAATTCTCATCGTTTGGAAGAATTACTCTCAAAACCGCAATATTCGGAATTGCTGAATTATGCAGACGCTGTCGGGCAGACGCTCCTCCATTTTGCTGCTGATTTGAGTGACGCAAACTGTGTTCGTGTCATTTTGGACGCTGGTGGAGATTTTGCAATCAATTCAAAGGACAATGAAGGACGTATACCATTACATTTAGTGTTGGATGGGGGTAAGTTATATTATTCTACCGGTCTACTGTATAGTTAGTACGCTGCTAATGCCCATTTTATTACGTAGGCTGCAGGTGTGAAAATTGCACTCGGAAAAATGCAGACTGTGTCACCCTCCTACTCAATGCCGGGTCAAATGTTGACGAAGAAGATGAACACCAAGAAACTCCATTGTATTTGTCTGCTAAGTACATGATGCCAAATTGTGCAACACTTTTACTGAAAAATGGAGCTGACATTGGCAAAAAGTTGAATAACTTTCTAATCTGCTTATCTTTACTGACCAACACAACTTAATCACAATTTCAATGAAACATTTCCTAATTTTCATGAGAATATTTCTATATTTCAGAAGCGGTGACAAAAACAAAAACGTTCGCTTGATGGTAGTTCAGAAGATTCCTGAGGTCATGTCCATGGAACTTGACAAAGGAGTTCGATTCGATGAAAGTGACAGTTCCGTTCTCGATTTGGATTTCACGTGAGTCATGATGAAACGAAAGTTGTTTTCTACATGAACTTAACATTGTACATTGGGGTAAACACTATCCTAATGAACCATGAACGATGTAGTTTATGTGTACTTACATTAAAATTAGAATATTGCTGCAATCTGCTGTCAGCGACGATCCCACATCAACCAAAGTGGACAAAACAAAAAAGGAAACTGATCTGTTATGTGGAATGCTAAAAGCTCATAAAGCTGGACGAGAGAAATTGCTCACACATCCATTAGCAGAAGCATTTCTCCACGTAAAATGGAAGGCTGTACGAAAGTGGTTCCTCGCTATTCGGATATTTTATGTATAATCATGAGTATTTTATAAACTTTATAGTGTAGCTAAGCTGGTCATGACTATATTTACTATTTTCTATGACCTGACAAGGAATGAAAAATGACTCAAAGGTCCAATTTCGTAATTTCAGTTTCTGATGACCATAATGTACACTACTTTCGTATTTAACGTCTTTCTGACTAACTGTCATTTCCCAAAGAATAACGAAACGGAAACGTACGCGAGTGCTACTGCTACGAGTGACATTTCCAATTCTAACGGGTCCATTTATGTCGAAGATGGCAATGGCGAAGATGAGGAAATACCATGCAAAAGAACACCTTACATGTACACCATGACTGGATTTGTGTTACTGTTCACCCTAATCGGCATATCAAATGAGATTTACGAGATGGTCACAGATTTCAAAAGCTATTTTTACATCGGACTCAACTATGCATGGTGGATTTTGCATGCCAGTGTCATTCTCACTGTTTTACCAGCAATGGGAGTACCACCGCAGGAATGGCAATATCCTCTAGCTGCAGTACTATACTAATCCACTAATTAGTAGTCTAAGACCCGTAACGTCATTGTAAATTACTAATCTTTACCTATTTTTACTGATATTTTGCTTTGCATCCTTCTGTAACTTTAAGTTTGGAATTTTCTACGCTTGGGCTATGACGTTGACGCAAATAGGAAGAATGCCTTCGATTGGGGTATACGTAGAAATGCTTGGGAAAGTATTACACGACTTTGCAATTTTTGCATTCACTTTTGCAGCTCTTTTGATTGGATTTGCATTGGGGTTTTGCGTCCTCTTTCCTTGGGTATGGAAGCCGACTCATTTTATGAAAAGAAAGTAACTCGTGTAAGCTCTACATCGTAAAATTCATTTGGCACAGGATGAAACGTTTCGTAACGTACCTACTGCCTTTATGAAAGTACTACTGATAATGATAGGAGAAACAGATTATGAAAACCTTTTTGATGAAGATTTGAATCCCCAGTCGGACAATTTGGAGTATTCCATATTTGCTCACATAATATTCGCTGGTTTCGTCATACTTGTAACAATTGTTCTCATGAACTTGCTGTTGGGATTGGCAGTCAGTGATATACAGGTAAATCATTTTCTTATGCACCCATGAAACAGTTTATGACAAAGGTTTATAAAATTAAGCTCATTTAATTGTGTTATATAGGAGCTACAAAAAATTGCTGACTTGCATAGAATTACACGTGAAATTCAACAGATTGCTCTATTCGAAACCCTCATTTACAGTCAAGCACTTCCTCGACCACTCCGTTCATGGTTAATCAATCGGTTTTCAATAATAAGCTTGGCATCGACCAGAGGGTGATTAGTGATTACTAATATGCATTTATGAATTATGACCAACGAACTATAATCACTAATCACGCTTTACGCTTAGTTTTGAATTTTGAACTTTCTCTTCCACTTTCAGGCGACTCTTCTCTTTAAAACCAGGCGACCCTGACGATCGTTCACTGCCGGAACCATTAAAAGCAAGATTCATTCCTTACCTGACACAAAGTCCTTGCCTGAATGCTGCTAAAACTAAAAAAAATCTTATTGCTTCACGATTCTTCAAAGCTAAAGACGCAGTACGGCGAAAGAAAGACAACATTGACAACACAAACAACAACGTGGCGTCGGAAGATCAACTCAGAGCAACGGTAAGCGGTCCAAATCTCTCAGAAATCTTCAAAACATTCCAAGAATTGCAGGAAAAGCTTAACGAATTAAATGTGAAACTGACTGAAATGGGTATGCAGAAATCAAGTAAAAATGATGAGGTGGTAATTTAAATGTTTTGTGCAAAAGCTGTATTAATTACTAATCAACAGAAATTCCAACAAATATTCAACAATAAATTATAACAAATGAATGTTACATAACAATTAACAAATATATTAATCATCGATGAAAATTAACAATTTCGCACTTAAATCAATGTAATCAAAAACAACTGCCTAGGAATTTATAAGGTTCACAGTTCGCATTAGGAATACACAGATTCAGTTGAATAAATTATAATGATTAACCACTGAACTTTCAACATGGTTATGCTATGCTGACCTTAACATTACCTTAAATGACCTTAACTTAGTCACACAAGAGTACAACTTGTAACAATATACTACTGTGTGGTTTTTTAACTTCGTCACGCTGAAGAAGGGTTTCTTTCAACCGTAACAATAAAACTGGTGTGGTTACGTTTACAAAATCAGAATTGAAAACAAACGTTGACATTTTGCCTTCTTGTGCATTTCGGAATGTTTCCAAATCATTATGTTTTGAAACCTTTCTGGGTCAATGATGTAGTTAACTTTACAAATTATCCATGAGACACCCCAACGAGAAATGTATAAGGAGAATCAGTAACCTAAAACGCATCAAACGAAGCCCACAAATGACATCCAAGTATCCAACAAACAACGATTTCAGAAATCCCATTAGAACCTTTACAACATGCAATATATAGTTTAGTTCTAGTGAGATAAAATACAACATGCAACTTAATACTTTAGCATATAACTCGCAAGAATGATTCATTGTCATGTAATGATTAATGATGTCAATTTGTGAACTTCAGTAATCATAATCATGTACAGTGTCGTGCCTCAATTCTCAAATAACTTTGTCAAAAACACTATAATTACTACTGTACTACGCATTTCTATATAATATCGTAACTCTAATAAATCCTCGAATTTTATTTTGTTTCTTATCATTATCATTAGTCCTGTTTTAATACTTTCGTATTGTATTGTAATAATTTTGCAACGTAACGTTTAAATATGTACAACAAAAGAAAATGTACACCATGGATCACGTACCTACTAAGATTAAAGTAATTTACGTGCAAATTCCTGAGAACAATTTCTTCACTGCGTCACGTGCGTATGGGATGTAGGACAAGGAATACCAAGTCATAGCCAAAAATTGAATGATTACGAACAGCAAGACCAAACCGCCTTTCCCCGTCTACAAATTATTTAAATTCAATTAGTCGCTTTCACAATTACATGAAACAGGTGAAAAATACAGTATCTAAAACTGGACAACTACTTACGTGGAACGCAAAAAAGAGTGTCAGTACTAATGCAGCCAACATGATCACAGTCGCGATAATTCTTGTGGATGCAAACATCTTTTTGATTTGTTTGACGGGTCCCATAAGGAACATTGTACTAGAATCAAAGTCAATCAGTACAATGAATGTCCCATACTAACTTACGGACAACGTATTAAGCCACAATCTTATTTATTGACGAACTGA